>RCUC01134558.1:0-154943 GCA_003697995.1 Taxidea taxus jeffersonii
TGTGTGTGTGTGTGTGTGTGTGTGTGTGTGTGTTTTCTCTGAACCTTCCCTACAACTTTGCTAATAAGTCCTTCTCGAATTACTGTAAATTGAGTGTGACCTTTTTTCTCGATGGGACTCTGGCAGATATATCACCCAAGGAATTTAAGTTTTATGAACATGGGTTTGCACATAAGGGGTAATCAAAAAATTATTGTGGAAAGAACGAGGAAAAAAGAAAAAAGACTCTTTGCCAGTGAATGCAGCAGTTCTCCCATTTGATAATTCAGTGTTTCCTGAGGGTCTTCTTCTGCCTTTTAGAGTTCCCCCAGTAAGAAGGGTCAAGATGATGATCCATATTTGCTGAAAAAATCTTCCCAGATTCCTGACATGACAAATATCGGCTATTCCAGAAGAGCTAGGGTGTTGACTCCATGCTTTCTCTCTTAAACTGTTTTCGAGGAGACAGGTATATACAGTTGGGAAAATGCAAGCCATGTATCTTTGTAACAGAATCTCAGGGCTGGTGGCTGTGTTTCATGATGTCATAATCCACGTCTGTTTTTGGTGGAAAAAAGCAACAATGTGGCAGCAAAGGTTGTAATATTAAATTAAATATTAAATTAATATTAAATATTAAATTATAGCATGGTAGAAGAAAGCAAAATAAGTATGAATATCGGATAAAGCTAACATTTTTAAAGAGCAGGCTCTCTACAAGGAAAATCTAAGGACAAGTATGTGAGATTGTGGAATAAACACTCAAGGAAGTATGAAGTGTTTGATTTTTAGAGATAATTAAAAGGAACTTTGGCTGGATATCCACTAGTGCCTTGTGGATGAAAATGCTGTGGGATTGAGTCAATGATTCTGAAGGCTTGTTATGGCTAGATCATGGGACTATTTCATCATTTCTGGTGTCAATATTTGCTTAGTGGTGTCTGATCAATGAGATATCACTGAGAGCTCTCAAACATTTGTTTTAATCACGCAGATAGGAGTTATAGCTTCAAATAGGAAACAAGCAGTTGCCAGACTTCTGGGCTTTGTCTACATTCTTTTCTCATATTAGTTTTGACACTACAGACGCAAGATATCCTGGATGGACCAAGGACTTTAGAGTTTGAAACCCATTTCTAGACATAGAGTCATGTTGTTTGTTTGTTTGCCAGCCCATGGGCCCCATAGAGTTTCTTAGTCTCCTTCCTGTACTACGAGGAAAGTAGGGCACAGTATGTCAAGACTAAAAATCTGCTACTCTATCAACAAAGGAATTCTGAGTTTTAAAGGAGTGAGGAACCTGGCTCGGGTGCTCTTCATAAGCATCTTTTGTTCTAAGCTGTGCTTCGTATATTTGACTCTATGTACCTTCTCATGAAGTTTATAGGGAACCTATGTGTCTTCTTACTTCTACTGGCACTCGGTGAGTTACCCAGGAGAGCACATGTGCACATCCTATTCTGTGTATGATCATCTTCAGAGGACTTTTACAAATGTTTCAATCTGACTCTCAAACTCATGGTTGGAACGAGCTGCTGGCACTTGGGGCCGAGGTACTAGGACCAGGGTCTGGAGACTTGTCTTTCGGTCCTAACTCCGCCACCAACTGACAGTGGAAAACTGTGTGACCATCATGGTAACCCATACAGTGTTCAGGGTTTCTAGTGTGTACTTGTATTTCAACTTGCTCAAAATAGACATACCTCTACTAGCGCATTTTCTCAACACTCCTGAATTAACCCATTCCATCCAGAATATTTATTGAACATCTGCTTTATGCAGAGAGTTAAGTGTGTACTATAAACAGAATAAAGTAACATAGTTATTGAGCTTTTTTTTTTTTTAAGGGACTTATAATCTATTAAAGAGAGAGGCCAAATTCACAAAACACTTGATGTTTAGCAGTGGGTGAAAAAGGAGGTGGGGACCAGAAACCAAAGCCATATAAGTCATTGTGATCTAGAAACCACGTAAGAAATACAACACTGGCTAATGTGTAATGATCTACTCGGTGCCAGAACCTGGAACCACGGCTTCTCATAAGTCAAAGCAATGTTATTAGGTGGATGTGATTATTTGATTCATTTGCATATTAGAAAGAGGTGTGTGAGCCATTAAGTGATCTGCCCCAGGCTGCATAACTGGATAGTGATGGAATTGGCATGTTAATGCAGGCTTCCGTGTGACAGGAGACCCACTCCTCTACGGACAGAAGCAAGATGCTTAACAGATTCCAGTGAAAGTAAAGTGTTTTCAACAAGTGCCACCACAGAAGTCTTTATGTATTCTGTTTTTTGTTAAAATACAGAACTTGTTAAAATACTGGACTTGTTAAAATACATATTCCTTGGGACGCCTGGGTGGCTCAGTGGGTTAAGCCGCTGCCTCCAGCTCAGGTCATGATCCCAGGATCCTGGGATCGAGTCCCGCATGGGCTCCCTGCTCGGCAAGGAGCCTGCTTCTCTCTCCGCCTCTGCCTGCCTCTCTGCCTACTTGTGTGCTCTCTCGCTCTCTCTCTCCTCTCTGACAAATAAATAAATAAAATATTTTTAAAAAATACAGATTCCTGAGTTCTGTTCTATGCAATCAAAATTCTGAGATTGGACAAGGAAGTACAATTTTTTAAACTCATCATTTTAGTTTTTCCTGATGTTCACTAAAGTTGAGAACAAATTAAAAAAAGAACGGCTAGATTACAGTAAGTGAATACGTTGAACAACAATTCAAGATGGAGAGAATATGAACAAAGGCGTGGTATCCAAAGATAAGCCATTCTGGGGTTTTGAAAGAAAATATTTAGTAGGCGTGTAGGGTGTATATAGGGAAATGGCAAGATATAAACACAGGTCTTGATAAAATACAGGTCGGGGATAAAGGTACAGCTTAGGGAATATATCCAATGGTAGTCTAATAGCATTGTACAGTCACAGATGGTGGCTGTGCTTCTGGAGAATGCAGCATAAGGTATAGAGTTGCTGAATAACTATGTTGTACACCTGAAATGAACATAATATTGTGTTTCAACTACACTTCAATTAAATTAAAAAAAAATATAGGACTACCTGCATTGAACCTTGAGAAGAGGTCTTAGGACACTGGAATTTACTGGACATTCACATGGACCTGTTTGTTTTTGTTTTTGTTTTTTGTTTTTGATAGGAAAATACCCTGTTAAAGTAGAATTTTAGGCAAGTCAGTCTGGTAGCCATTTGGATGGCTGGGATGTGGATAGATTGAGAAGAGTTTACTTAAGGGAGGCTCTTGTTGCCCAGGCATGTGAAATATAACTCAGTGATACTGGGCGCTCAGAAAGGAAAGGACTAAAGTAAAATGCATTGTGTGTGTTGGGGTGACAGTGGGGCAAAGCCACGTCGACTAAAGACATTTCCTGGGCTAGATGTTGAGAGAGGCTCAAAGGACAGGAGGTGGGCTCTCTAAGCGGCTGAAATGATGGAACATCCCATACAAGAAGAAGTGAGTCAGAAGGAAGCAGTGGTTTAATGGTGGAAGATGGAGAGTCTGGGTTTACACATGTTTGCTGTGCCAGCAAAACAAATATCTTTAGGCTCAGTAGATATTCAAGGCAAATAGAAATTCAGGATGGAATTAAAAGTAAAATGACAGAGTTGAAGCATAGGTTTAGGTAAGTGTTGGGCATTACCAGAAGGAGAACATTAATGGTGAGGGCATAAATGAGAATTTGGAGAATTACAGAAATAAACATAGGACAGCACCAAGGAAAACCTTCTCTAATACTGTGGAGAAGAGGTTGAAGGGGAAAAAAATGCACTCTATTCTCAAGAAGCATTGGATAGCCTCAAGATCATCCTAGATATAATGTCTTCTTAAGCAGAGGTGAGAGAAAGACACACATAAATATCTCAAAATATGACCAAAGGCCACAACTATAACCCCTCTTTTCCAGAGCACTTACAGTTAAATTTAAGATCAAATAATTTCTTGCTGTGGTGATGATAAACATGGAAATGGATTTTCTTCCTCTTAATTATCGCAGTAATAAATCCAGTAGCATTTGAAAACATCTATAGAGCAAAGTACACATCAGATCATGACTATTTTTTTCCCCCAGCAGGCACTCTTGACATGAAAGGTCCTCAGCACTTTCTCCCTGACAGAGATGAGCTCCACCTGAATCAGCTCCTACTTGGGACCAACAATGAAAGAGTCAAGAGTCTCACCATTCTAATCATGAGACCTCTTCTGAAAATACCTCGTCTTCAAGAACTATCTAAAATTTATTTTCAAGCCCAGCCTGGAACTAGAACAAGAAAAGCAAGTAAGTGTCAAGGGGAAACGGGAGCTTGTCTATCCAGAGAAGAGCAGTGGCTTTTGACATTGATGACAGTGTCAGAAATGCCAAGTTCAGATGGATCCAGCTTTTGGGGAGGATGCAGGGAGGTCTTTTTCACCAGAACCAGCTTCCCTTTCTTCGTTTCCCCCTTTCACTGACTGTGCCTCTGGGCAGGCAAAAGTGTCCTTCCGTGCAATGGGGAGTTAGCTTATTTGTGCGTGGGGGTAAGGCAGCCTTTGATAAATATAAAACCCCATCATTATCTCATTTTGGTATATTCGGAGATTTTCCTAAACAGATGTCATGGAAAATTCATTGAGAAAGAACATAACTTGTTACAAAAGTAACCCACAGATTTTATCTTTCTCTTTTGCCTTAAAAGTTCAAAGTAGGGTAAAACGACCTAATTGAGATAGGCCTTACAAGAGAAAGAACTGAAGGGTAATTCATGTGGGATTGACTATGTAGTATTAAATGAATTGTGCTGGATGGAAATTTAAATGCCCTAAATGCCTTGTGATCATGCTTGGCACTTAAAAATGTTCCATTTTCTTAAAGTCTTCAACCATTCTCGTTTTCAGTGTTGCTGTTCTTCATATATTAAGAGAATATCACAATGAATAGGAACTTTGAGCCTATTTTTCTCAAATAATGGACTGGTTTTCCCAAGGACGATCGAAGGACCTTCCTGATGTCCCTGATAACAAAAGGATGTATTTGCAAATAGGAGACTAAGTTCAAGGCTATGCCAAAAGGCAAAGAGATGGAACTTGACCATCCAAGAACCAAATCCGTGATTTTGATCATCGGTCAAGTGCAATTTGGACTTGTCACTAAAATGAGGAAGAACTTCTAAAGGTCTGCGTCCTGGGTGGAGTATAGTTCAGGGTAAAACTGTAGCCATGATTAGAGAGTTAGATCGAGTCATTTGAGACATGTCTTTGAGATATGATTTCTCTCCGAATCTAAGCCTGGATGACCTTGCAAGGCATCTGGGAATCAGCTAACTTATTTTTATTTGGAATTATCTAAAAAACAAAGCAAAACAAAAAAACCCTTCACCACTCTGATTATTAGAATGGCCCACATAACGAAACACACAAACAAGAACTGGTAATATGGAGGCATGGTAAGGCTGTGGGACAGTAGCAACCTACTATATTGCCAGTGGGAATACAAAACTATACAGTCACTTTGGGAAATCATTTGGCAGGTTCTTGTCGTTAAACACATACTTACTGTATGACCCAGCCATTTTGCTCCTTATTTACCAAAGAAAAATGAAAACTTAGGTTTCCATAAAAACCTATACATGAATGGGGATAGCAACTTTATTTATAATCGCCAGCACCTGGATGGGACCCAGATGTTTCTCATTTAGTGACGGGATAAGCAGACTGGGGAACATGCAGGCAATTGAGTAGATTTACTCAACAACAGTGATGAACCCCAAATCCAGTTTCCCGTGTGAAGGAAACGAGACCCAGAAGGCTACATACATACCGTGCCATTGGATGGATAAGCCATTTTGGAAAAGGTGAAATTATAAGGAAGAACAGATTGGTGGTAGTCTGGAGTTGTGAGTGGGGAGAAAGTGACTGCAAAGGGACAGTGTGAGGGAATTTGGGGGATCTGCATCAAATCCCATAGAACTGTGCCACAGAAAGTGAATTTTACAAAGAACATGTGTCAACTTAAAAATAATATTATAGGGGTGCCTGGGTGGCTCAGTGGGTTAAGCCTCTGCCTTCAGCTCAGGTCATGATCTCAGGGTCCTGGGATCGAGCCCCACATCGGGCTCTCTGCTCAGCAGGGAGCCTGTCTCCCTCTCTCTCTTTGCCTGTATCTCTGCCTACTTGTGATCTCTCTCTGTGTGTCAAATAAATAAATAAAATCTTTATAAAAAAATAATATTATATAGGGGCACCTGGATGGCTCAGTCTGTTAAGCATCTACCTTCAGCTCAGGTTGTGATTTCAGGGTCCTGGGATCGAGCCCCACATTGGGCTCCCCGCCCAGTGGGGAGTCTGCTTCCCCCGCCCTTCTGCCCCTCCTGCCCCTGCTCACTCATGCTTGCTCTCTCTCACTCTCTCAAATAAATTAAAAAAAAAAAACATATAAATATAATTCCACTACAGACTAATTCCACAGTATCTCTTTTCCAAACTGGAATAGAAATCTAGTCAAATAGGGTCTGCTAACATGCTCCCCAAATAGACATTAATACTAGGAACTGCAGAAGAATGCATTAAATGTATCATTCTGAGCCAAAGTGCCCATTTGGGGGGATTTTTCTGTGGGCTTATCTTGGACTCTATTTCTTATGCCTATTTTCTGTGGCTCCTGCCTTACATACCTCTAAGTGCTTATTTCTTCAACTCAGTGGTGATCAATAAATGCCCAAGTCTCCAGAGACAAAGGGTCATATTTCCCTTACTTAATTCAACAAATATTTTTTTTCAGTGTCTACCATGTCCCTAACATTCTTGGAGGCCCTGGGGACTCATTAGCTTAAATGCGTAGAATTTATCCTCCACTCAGCAATTTTGATTTCTTATCAGTAGAGTCAAAAATATTTCTCTTTAACTTGTTTACTTACCAATTATTGCCAACTTCCAAATTCAGCTGAATTTCAAGTAGGAATTAAAGTCAATGTTGAAAGCATCAAAAAATAGTATGAAAACAATATCAACTCGGTGGTCTCAGTCATTTCCAGTATTGTTTGGATTCATAATTTGAGAGAGCTGGTTGTGTCCTTTACACATTGAGATTCTGGAAACTAATTGACATTTGCACTTAGTAAAATTTTAGGTGATAAACAATAATGTGTTCATTTGAAAATAACTCGGAGGAGTGAGACGTGTCACCTAAGGACACTAGGGAAGAACATTCTATCTTTTTGGAATAGACCATAAATATGTGACAGATAGGGAGTGTACTGGAATTAGCAGTTTTCTAGAATGTTGAGAAAGGACGTGCAGTAACAAGAAGGAATCTTTCCATTCTAGATGAGAGTGTGTCCAGGGATTGATAAAAACATCAAGGGGATTTATTAATTTCTGTAACAAATTACAACACACCCAGTGGCTTAAAACAACACAGATTTATTATCTTACAACTGAGGGGATCAGAAGTCTGAAACGGAGTCCACTGGGATAAAATCAACTTGTTTGTAGGGCTGCATTCTTCTCTGGAGGCTGTAGGGGATCATGTCTTCTTGCCTTTTCAATTTCCAGAGGCTACCTGCATTCCTAGGCTTGGAGCCTCCTTCCGTTTTCAAAGACAACGATGGCAGATCAAGACTTTTTCACATCATATTGCCCTGATGCTGACTCTTCTGCCTTTCTCTTCCATATTTTAAGGACATTCTGATGATTGTAAGCACACCTGGATACCCTGGGATAATGAACTGGTGAACAACCTTAATTCCTTTTGTTCTCTTAATTTTCCTTGGCCATGAATGTCACATATTTACCAATTCTGGGGATTAGGACATAGCCATATTGGAAGTACATTTATTCTGATGACAATAGGGGTAAAGATTGACACTCTCCAGGCCACCTGGGTGGCTCAGTTGGTTAAGTACCTACCTTCAGTTTAGGTTACGATCTCAGATCCTGTGATGGAGCCCAACATTGGGCTTCCTGCTCAGCGGGGAGTCTGCTTTGCCCTCTCTCTCTGCCTCTCCACCCTCCCCCACCCCAGCTTGTGTGTGTGCTCTCTCTCTCCATGCACCCCCTCAGTAAATAAAATCTTAAAAAAAAAAAGGCCACTCCTAAAAATGGCCACATCTTGTGATAACCTGTAGAATTGGTCAAAATCCTAATCCTAACCACACAAGTGAAGTTAAAAATAGTGTCTGCATGTTGACTGGCTTCATGAGCACCCATTATTTTATACTATATGAGGTATCTATTTTTTTAAAGATTTTTATTTATTTATTTGAGAGAGACAGTGAGAGAGAGGCCATGAGAAGGGGGAGGGTTAGAGGGAGAAGCAGACTCCCTGTTGAGTGGGGAGCCTGACTCAGGACTCAGTCTCAGGAGGGGATCATGACCTGAGTGGAAGGTAGTCACTTAAGCAGCTGAGCCAACCAGGCACCCTTATACAAGACATCCTAGATACTTCCCATGTAGGTCACCCTTCAAAGAAGTAAACAAGCCATCAGACAGAGGGATACAGACAGCCTAAAGCTGGTTATCTAGTCTCATCCTTCCCAGACAGCTCATCCTAAGTAACATCATCACCAAAACAAGATGGTTGGCCACAAGCTCCATTCTGTTCTCAATCCAAGCCATGTCAATGGGTCTGTTCACATGTGGAACCACTATTTCTTTGTGTCAACACTGATAAACTGATCTAATACCTTTCCTACAAGAATTTCAAGGCCCTCTAAGTCTAGGAGAAAACCTAGCTTTGCAGGCTTCATGTGTTTCACCCATGAATGGATTTCCTGGTTTGGGGGAACTTCAACCAGATTTTGCTTTTTTGATCTTGATTTTTCTAAATAGTGATTTGGAACAACACAGATAAGAACCACGAGGCATCTTGCTATTTTACTTTTCTGTAAAGAATCCACAAAAAGTTGAAAGCTTCACAATAAAATCCCAATTACATAGGTTTTGTGTGGATTTCCTAGCCAATTACCAGTTTCTCTCATTCTAAGGGAGACACTTGAGGACCTTTAAACTGTCGGATTCTTTAATTTAGTGACTTTAAAAAAAAAGTTAGCAAAGAGAGATCTCATGCATTAAAGATGAAAAATGTTTATAAAATTAACGCAAGGTTTTTGGGCTTTCCGTATCCCTGACTTCATAAATATTCTCATGTGCTAAGTGTATGTGGATCTGAAACATACAGATTAAAGTAAATATCCACTATTCAACAAAAATGAAAAGGCTTGGCAAAATGGGATGTCTAGGAATTGATGAGGAAAGTGAAAATCACCATGGACCACCAACTTTGAAGTATGTGTTCCGAAGTCTGACAGATATGTGTTTGAATGTTGGCTTTACCAGGGCAGATGCTATAATTTAACCACCAAAAAATATTTTTTTCCCTAACTTTATAGAAATAAAACCTCTGTCCGTATGCCAGTTGCTTTTTACAGGCTCACACACATCTAGAAAAATACTACCTTTCCAAGATTTCCCTGTAGTTCATGTGTCACAATGGACACATTTCATGTGGCCCCTAGAAGGACGGGCCCTATTCTTTCTCTCTTCTCATTTCCATCCTGCTGGAGCTGGAACAACATCTTGGACCAAGGAAGGTATAGAGAATGGGTGGTGTAGCAAGATTGAAAGATTTTGAGGTGATGATGAGCCAAGCCACTGTTTCATCCTCTGAACCTCAAGGCCAAATTTAATCTAATTCAGGAACTATTTTGAAAATCTGAACCAATGGCTGTGGGACCCAATGAAGTTAATGTATGCCAATCATCTAGTACAATGGCTTGTCCATAGAAGGTAAAATAAATGTTAATTACCTTCTCTTTTCCATGACAATGAAACTTCTAAAACCCTTCAGCCCTGAAAGCATCTCAGTGGGTTTGATCTTCAAAGTTAGTGGCAGGAAAAACATTTTTGACTCTGAAGATGAGATTCCTCTAGAACAGTAATAAAAGGATTTGTTGCCTAAATCATTCTTTCGTAATTAATTTATGCAACACGTGTTGAGTACTTATTATGCCCCTGCACTGTGCTCAGATTGTCAATGTTAAGTGAGATTTACATGTTGTCTATGGTGAGCTCAAATTCTATCAGAAAAGAGGCAGAGAAGCAGTGATTAAGATATAGCGTGATGAGTCCTACCGTTTGAAATATTCACACAAATGTTCTGTGAATAGAGAGAGTCACTTGATCTGCCTAAGGAATTTGGAAACATTAGGATCATGAAGATCATGAAGGAAAGGACAAGTTTTTAAATAGAGAGCAGCATGTCAGGGCAAGAAATGCATAGTGTATTTAGTGGATAATGGAATGGTTTTACAAGGCACATGGTGTCAGAGAATAGAGCTAAATAGCATCTTAGCCTCAGAATGTGACAAAAGATAGTGGGGGATAGGGCGCCTGGGTGGCTCAGTCGGTTAAGCGACTGCCTTGAGCTCAGGTTATGATCCTGGAGTCCCAGGATTGAGTCCCCCATTGGGCTTCCAGTTCCACGGGGAGTCTGCTTTTCCCTCTGACCTTTTCCTTGCTCATGTTCTCTCTCACTGTCTCTCTCTCAAATAAATAAAATATTAAAAAATAAAAAGATTGTGGAGGATATAACTGTATGTGATCGATTTTGAGTTATTTTTGCATCTGATGTCAGGAAGACTTGGGCTCCTCTCTCTCTTTCTCTCTTCCTTTTGGTATTTTACATAGATAACTGCTTGTTCCAGCATAATTCATGAGAAAGACAATTTTTTTCCTCCAGTGAATTACCTGGGTTTATTTGCAGAAAATCAACCTATTGATCTATTTCTGGACTCTCTGTTCTGTTAATCTCTTTGTCTTTATGGCAATAACACATTATCTGAATTATTGTAGCTTTATAGTAAGACATAAAATCTGGTAATTTAAATATTTGGACTTATGTCCCCCCACCATTTTTGCTTATTATTTTAGGTTCTTTTCATGCCTGTATAAATTAGAGATCAGAAAAATCTACTGGCGTTTATATTGAGATAGCATTGGAATCTATGTATCAACTGAGTAGAAAATTGACATTTTGACAATCTTAAATCTCCCCATGCATGAAAGTAGAATAATTCTCTATTCACAATTGATAATTAAAATGACTTGAGCCTGGAGATTTCTTTATGGGAATATTTTGGTTAGGAATTCAATTTTTAATAGATATATGGTTAGTAGAGTTTTATTAATTTTATTAGATTTTTCAAAGAACCAAGTTTTGGATATGTCTATTTTCTTTCTTTTTTTCTATTTCATTGATCTTTATCCTTGTATTATTTCCTTTTTCTACTGACCTTGTCTTATATTTGCTCTTGTTTTTCTAGATTCTTAAGCTGGGCACTAATTGTCTGATTTTAAATATTTCAATGCTTACACATTGGTAAGCATTTACACATTGGTAAGTATTAAGTGCTTAAACTTCGACTTTAAGCATTTAAAGGTATGCATGACTCTCTAAGAACTTCTTCAGCTGCATCTGTTGATTTTTGATATATTATGTTTTCTTTATGATCTGTTCAAGATATTTTCTAGTTTTCCTTCTTATTTTTTTTTATTGGGTCCATGGGGTACTTAAAAGACTGTTGATTCATTACAAATATTTTTATTTCTCTAGATCTCTACATATTTTATTGTTATTGCTTTCATTTGGTGTAATTGTGGTCACAGAACATGCGATGTATGATTTCAAACATTTTCAAGTTATTAAAACTAATTTTATAACCCTGAATATAATATTTGGTTTGTCTGGGTCCAGTATATAGTTTATCTGGTAAATATAGTTCACGGATACTTGGAAATATTGTGCAGCTGTCAGATGCAAGGGGAAATCATAAGGGATGATCATGGAATAGCATGAACAGCTAATAAATCTGACAACGTAGGTGAATTGGATAAATTCCTTGAAAGATGCAGACCACCAACACTAAAATAAGACAGAATAGGAAAAAATCTGAATGGATGTAGTTCTTTATATATTCTGCATTTACACAGCGCTTTCTTTCAGATAAATGAATTATACATGTTTTCCCCTGAATCGTGGCTTTCCTTTTCATTTCTTTCCTCATGTTGCCTGAAGAGAACATTTCTACTTTTGCTGAAGTCCAATTTTTCAATTATTTTTTCTTTGACGGGGAGTGTTTTTGCATCCTGTGTTGTCTACTCTAAGGTGGAGAAGATGATCTACTACACCTCCCTCTAGAGGTGTTTTGGATTTAGTTTTTATATGCATGTCTGGATTTTACCTTGAATGAATTCTTTTTTTTTTTTTTTAAGATTTTATTTATTTATTTGACAGACAGAGATCACAACTAGGCAGAGAGTCAGGCAGAGAGAAAGGAGGTGGGGAAGCAGGCTCCCTGCTGAGCAGAGAGCCCAATGCAGGGCTCTATCCCAGGACCCTGGGATCATGACCTGAGCCCAAGGCAGAGGCTTTAACCCACTGAGCCACGCAGGCGCCCATGAATTCTCGAATATAATGTGATGAATCCTAGTTTCCTTGGGGAAAGGTGTTCTGTCCATGGGCGTCTCACCCCATGTAAATTCCTTTCAAAGATCCAATGCCTCTGACTTTCTGCTCTTTTCCATTACTCTGTGGTGTCTTCAAACTGCTTTTATATCTTGCTTGATTTATAATTGTCATCTGCAGAAATATCAGTCCATTCCATTACTGAGCTCAGGGCTCCCTGAATCTCTTTTGAGAAACACATGTCAGACTATGCTTTTAAAAATGAAAGAATTCAATCTCTCTCTCTGAGCAATTCTGGAAATTTTTCAAGCTACTCCTTTTAAATATATCTTTTATTTTCTATCCTATTTTCTCCTTTTGTAATTCCTAGCAGACATTTTTAAACTTTTTTTATTCTATCTCTATTTTCTCTCCTGTCTTGTATTCTGATTTCCCTTTCTCTTTGTGCTGCATTCAGGATAATTTCTTTGTCTACCCTCCAGATTGCTAATTCTCCTTTCAACAACAGTTTAATTTTGTCCAGTGATATTTTTTCTTTCTTTGATTACATATTTTAATTACGGTCTTTCCCTTCCCTTCCTAAATCTACCTATTTTTTTCCTCGTATTTCCATTCTTCATTTTATATCCTTGATTATTGGACACATCGGTGTGTTATTGGCTTTTCATATTTTTCTCTCATTTCAGGTCTTCAGTAATCCTCCTGTCTGCTGGCCGTACCTGATGAATTATCTGTGCAGTATACCATTTGTGATTGTAAGAGCATCTTCAACAAAGTTGATTTTTTTTCTCCATGCAATTGTGTGCTTTTAGTTTGTTCTGCCATTTGTTTCCAGGTTTTCGAGGGTTGGTGACCTGTTTTTACACTGATTTATCATCTCAGGTGTAGAAGCACCATGTAGGTAACATACATTTTGCTTCATGACAATGTGTGGTGTTAGTCTGAGTTACTTGATTTCCAACAGAAGACTTTATTTTCTCCTGCCATGAAGAGGAACAGAGGCAGAGATGTACAAGCTTATTGCCATACACCCGGGCCAGGGTATGGACTTACATAGCCTACCTTTATAGCAGGGTCAAAGCTAGACCAGTCCCCACTTTATGTAAGGCTCTCAGTTCTAAATCTCACTCTAACTCAAGTTCAATGCAGTCTCTCCTATTCCTGTGTATGAATGAAAATATCAGTCCCTAGTCTGTTCTGGTGTGGCTCCTGAGGTTCCTAGGTCATCCATGTATCAGCTTAGCCTCCAGCTTGAGTTGTCTCTACTTCTGAAACTTGTTGGGGGGCGGGGGCAGATTTTCCTTTCTTTCTGTGGGGATCACGTATACAATGAATTAAATATTTCTGTTGTAGTGAGAAGAGAGTTCCTAATCCACATTATAATTTACATTCCTATTGGCTTTTATTATTTTTTTATTCTTGAAGGCATTGAGAGGGTGTGTTTGATTTATGTGTTTATCCTTTGTAGTACTTAGTGCAGTGCTATAAAAATCCATTCATGCTTAATACAAATAGAATGAATTTAAAAATGAATGAAAGGAAACGACTTTAAATAATAAACGTTGAAAGGGAGAAGACTTTAATATTTTAAATAGATGAATTCTCTCTCCCCATCTCAAGTGGTTAGAGTCAGTCAGGGGCCAAGAGATGATGGAAGGCATTACCTTCCTCACTAATGGATCAACAAGCACAGTGTACTGCTTCATTTCAAAAAGAAAAAAAAAAGTACCATGCTGGTTGCTGTCCACAGAAATTCTGCCAACATCCTGGTGGTTGCCGGTTTATAATTTTATGGGTTTACAGAGGATCAAACACTGTATTATTATGCTTGGCTACTAACTCAGGTCAGCAGTTCAAAGGGAGAATCGAGGGGATGGAGTGGAGTAGGTAGGAGGGGAGGGAGGGAGCATGTGTAAGCGGATGTATTTAAGATAATAGATGGAACTTACTGAACGTGAAGCAGTCTTTACAGAATCTCAGTGAATTTCCTTTCCACAGATGATAATTAGTATATATTCAGAGCTCTGTTTTATAAGAATTGGAGCTTTGATGATTACGTACTATTTAAATTTTGACTAAAGAAGAAATTAATAGGTCATTTGCTCCATGTGTGCCCTTTTACAGGATTTGAAATGGAAGATTTTTTGTTTTTTTTTTTAATAGAAGATTTTTATATAAATGAAGACAAAAATGGATCATCAAATATATCCCAAATCCCAAATCCCTCCCCATCAAAATACATCTATCTACCTAAATATAATTCATGGGAATATTGATACTAAGTATTATAAGTATCATTTTAGGCATTTAAACTTGACATTCTGTAATTATGGAGTCCTCACAATACTCAAACTATTTTAAGAACTTCAACAATATTTTCTCAGAAATGAACTTTAGATTATTAATGTAAGAAACTCGGCCCCTTTACTGTCACACCTTCTAGAGGGGCCAAGAGGAAATCAAGTTTGACTTCTTGGCCATGGTTTCTTTGCCTTAGATTCAGAAGAGGGCTAGAAGAGGGGTGGGTAAGACAATTAGGACCACAGTTTTGTTTAGCGTACAGCAAACTAATTATTCCTGGATCTGCTGCCTCTCCCTCCTGTTCCTTTCTCATAGTAAATGTGTAGTCGTGTCAGCTTTATCATTAGTTGGCTCCGAAAGAAATGGGAGAGCATCGTGCATCGACATTAGAAAAGCCCAGACACAACACAGCTGTTTGGTATTCTTATTTAAGATAAAAGTGCATCCCTATGCCTGGGTGGTTCAGTCAGTTAAGCACTGGACTCTTGGTTTTGGCTGAGGTCATGATCTCAGGGTGATGAGTTTGAGCCCTGTACATGGGACTCTGCACTTAATGCAGAGTCTGCTTGAGATTCTCTCTCTCCCTCTCCCCCTCCCCACCCACACTCATGCTCACTTGCTCTCTTACTCTCTCTTTAAAATTAATTAATTAATTAATTAAATAGAAGTACATAGAAATCAGTATGTTTCATTTGTCAGTTAATCCATGACATTATGTATTCTGTTATTCTCTCATCAGACAGGTATTTAGGGGATATTTATTTTGTGTTTCCAGGCACTAAGAATGCAACAGTGGAGAAGGGAAAGCAGAACCTTTGCTTCAAGGAGCATACCCTCTGGCCGGGAGGAACCGTAGAGCAGAAAGCAAATCATGTGAGTGCTATGGCTAATAGAGAGGGGAGAAACAGAGAGTAGCTGGCTTGTACTGGAAGAACTATTTAGGGCAAGGGAGTCAGAGATGGCCTTTCTGAATACAACAGTTATCAGATATCTGAAGACTAAAAAGGAACCTGCCTTTGTGAAGGTTGAGAAGAGGCATTAAGAGCAAGTAAATAGGACAGGGCTCTCCGCTATCATTTTCTGTATTCCAGGACGATAGTACCAACGGCAGGCCATGTGCCCCCTATGCAAATACTTAACAATGGTAAACTGAGCTAGAAAACTGTTCATGTAATAGTTCATACAATATTTTCTATCCTCCCACCTTGACAAATAATCCTTCCTAACCACCTCAAGGGACCCTGCTTTGAGTTTAGAATTCTTGGACTCTTTGGCGTTCTCCCCTGGCAACCCCATCCATGGGCCTGTTTCCCCTTCTCTTCACACCCCTGGCTGCCTCCCACGATGGGAGGAGCCTCCTCCCTGCTTATGTGTGGGTCCCCCAGTCCACACATCTCAGCGCTGCTCACCCTGCCCTTTGGCACTCTCTTGGGCTCGCTAGAGAGCGCCCTTCAATATATTCAACCAAACTGACTTTAGGAAAAGTCTCCCAATCCTTTTGCTTGGAAAGCGCAGAACGATTCTGAAGATGAAGCTCTCAAGCTGTGACTGAGATTGGGATATTTCAGAAAAATCAAAAAGGCCAGTAAGCCTAGAACAGAGTATAAACAAGAAGGACCGTCATAGTAGATGAGATGGGAACACGGGAGCCAGAATGCATGGGGACTTTGGGCTGTGCCGGGTAGTTAATATTTTTCTCTGATGTAGTGGAAAGTCATTTATTTGAGCATCATTTGCTACACTTCACATATATCTTACATTGGCATTTTTAACCTGTTACAGAAAATGTTCCAAAATCCCTGACTAGTTTGTGGATTTTTTTCTTTAAGGTTTTATTTATTTGACAGAGAGAGAGAGAGAGAGAGCACAAGTAGGCTGAGAGACAGGCAGAGAGGGGGGAAGCAGGCTCCCCGCTAGCAGAGAGCCCGATGCGGGGCTCAATCCCAGGACCCTGAAATCATGACCTGAGCTGAAGGCAGAGGCTTAACCCACTGAGCCACCCAGGCACCCTAGTTTGTGGATTTCAAGGAACAGTTTCCAGTCTGATGTCCGCTAGTATTCTTCCCCTCGATCCTCTCCATAAAAAAAACAAATAAAACCCAGAAATACTCCTTTCTCTTAGACGGAGAAAGTAAAACCAGCTCCATTTCATGGGCAAGAAAACTGGAGCTCCCTTTTCTGTAGGGTGGCAAGTAAGAAATGGTTGGGAACATGGAGTCTGATTGGGGGTCTTGCCTTGCGTTGGCTGGGCTACTTTGGATGAGTTAACAGCTCTACCCTTGGTTTCATCTGACAGATCATCTTATAAATAGTGATAGTGATACTATTTACGACATAATGTTGTTGAAGGAATTTCAATGAGGTAACATGTAGCATTTAATGCTTTTCACAGAATGCCTAACACAGAATATACGGGCCATAGTCGTTCGTGGCAAGTAGCACTGCCATGACTGTCACCACAACAATGGAGACTGTCACCACAACGTCGACAACTACGTCCACCGTGACTATTATTTAAGCCTACGGTAAGAAACTGAGAGAACTTAAGTTGGGCTTTTCTGATTCAAAGACAAGTGCCCTGGTAGCCTTAAACTATGGTCCTTTCAGGAAAAGAAAGAGGCAAACAGAACTCCAAGGGCATCCTTATTTGCAGGCAACCACCAACATCCACCATCAGAATATGAAAGGAGGTAAAGTGAGGGCACTGACATCTCATAATTTTGTAAAGGCAAAGCTATTTCCTTTCCTGTACAGCCACACCCACTGGGGAGCTGGCCTGGAATCAGCAGCTGGAAGGGGCTCTGCAGTGTTCACACAAAGGGAGTGTGGCAGCTTTGAAAACAGAAAACAATGAGCTCCAAAACCCAAGTGTCATTTGGCTTTTGGCTTTAGGGCCAGAGGTCCGAACTCCCTCTCTGTCTCTCCCTTTCTCATTCCTTCTTTTTTCTCTCCCGCTCTTACAGACAGACACACAGACATGTGACATGCACACACAGTTTTCCCCATGTTGTCCTCTTCTTGCTTGGACCCACTTCGGTGCCCTCCAGCTGGTGGAGACAATCTACTCAGAATCAGTAGTGAATGAAATGGGAGTGAGTCACACCTGCAGTTTCAACAGGATCTTAAATCGCTTGCTCTGTTAAACGTATTTTCCATCCATGGCAAGTTCAGTGGGTTAGGAAACCGTGACCAGGTGGGTTTGCTGAACAAAATATTTCATTCTCAAACATCGTACCTGGACACAGTACCACTTCTGAGAAAAGTTCTGGCCCTTGTGTGTGGTGGGAACTTGGAGCTCAGGCAGACTGGGATCAAATCCTGGCTTCCTAGAAGGTGTTTCTACAAGGTTCAATCTCTTTGCCGTAAGGAAGACTACCATCGATCATTACTTTTGTAATTGTTAATATTTATTATTATAGTAATTACTTGAAATTAGAGCTGAGGGACTCTGGGGAACCCAGAATAATTCACATCTACTCAAGGGGAAAATATGACAAAAATCTTAAAGTGCTAGTTGTTAATTAGGTTCCCCAGAAAGAAAAGCCTGAGGCCAGGGCTGTGTGCTAGTAGATCACTGGGGGGAAGAAATCTCAGACAGGAGGGTTGGAGGACTGGGGCGAGTACAAAAAGGATGGTGGGAAAGCCAGTTAATAGGAGCTGTCAAGCTGGTCTCCCCTGAGCTGAAAGTCTGGTTGCCTGTCCCCATGGGGTTCCTCTGAAGAACGGGCTTTTTGAATTACCCATCTGAAAGAAGGAAGAAGAGCACTTTTGCTTACTAGCTTCCCTCCTCTGAGGTTCAAGTGTTGATCCATGGGACAGTCATGCCTTGGAGCTTCCAGGATGCACATGTCCAAGTGCCCGGAAGCTTCTTGTAATCACTCCGCTGTGTGGGTGTTGGAGAGGCCCCAGGGCACACAGTGAGCGATACTCATTGCGGCTGAAGCCGGAGGCTGTGGGGGCTACCCTGCTGGCAGACACAGCTGGTTGCCGAAGCAGAGTCTTAGCAGAAGATGGGCCAAGAGAATCTGAGGTCCAGGCCAAGGCGAATCTTCAAGCTTGTTCCCTAACCGTGGGTTAGTAATAGCAGCGGGTTCGTAGCTAGCCCTTAGTAGGACTCAAAACAATATAAAAGTGGTTACAAATTCAAATCATGGTTTGTTTTCTTGGGGGATAGGGAATGGAGGCAAATGCCTTATTTTCCCTCTTCTATCTCATGTGGACTCTTAAAAGCTTGGCACTATTCCCATTTGGGGCAAGACGGGAATTCTTTGTTGGAAGAGGGACTGCTCTGTGCTTTAAGGGAATATCCCTAGCCTCTATCCACCAGATTCCAGTAGCCCTCCCCGAACCACGATCACCCCCTCTCCTCCCCAAGTTGTGACAACAGAAAATGTCTTTAGACATTACCAAATGTCTCCAGGGGATGGGCCATTGCCCACCCCCCAGCCCCCCACGGAGAACCTCTGATCTAATAGAGTTGTGATGTCTTTCCCGCTCCCCTTTTACTCTCATGTCCCCCCATCCCTGACCCCATGAGTGTCTACGGCCCATGCCACAAGCGGCCCATACCTGTGACCTACACCCTCCCCACCCTAGAGACCTGTACCGACAAGATTTTTCTCCGCAGCTCTGTTTACTAGAAGTGCTATTAAAAGCAACTTGATAGGGCCAACACAACTGGATGTAATTAAGAATAGTTAAATAAAAGAATCTTCTGAAAAAAGGATAAAGGGAGTACTCAGTTTGCTACAATGAGATATGTTTCAAAATATTTTTAATGTGTTTTTCTTCATGTTAAAATGCTCCTCATTAAAAAAAAAAAAAAAAGGTTAAACAATACTTTGGAGTCTTTCCTTTGGTAAGTATACACCAGACCAGCAAATTAATGAAGATAATATAAGTCTGTCCAGGAACTATTTTTCTTTCTTTCAAATGTTACATCTTTAAAAAAAAAATAAACTTTTAATTTTAGAATAATTTTAGATCTACAGGAAAATTATGGGTATAGTACAGATGGTTCCTCAGTACCACATATCCAGTCACTCCTATCATTAACATCTTCTATTAATATGGTATATTTGTCACAATTAATGAAACAATACTAGATCCTTTTTTATTAACTAAAGTCTATACTTTATTCAGATGTCTTTACTTTCTCCTAATGTCCTTTTTCTGTGCCAGGATCCCATTAGGACACCACATTTATCAGTCTCCTTGGCAACTTTTGATGGGGACAGTTGAGAGCATCGTTTCTCATCCTGGGCTCCTAAATTGACCAGCACTGGGTAGCCCTTCAGGGCAGGGCATCAAGGTGACTATGGATGAGAAACTTTTCATTCTCATTGTATGCCAATAATAATGGTAATAATAAGTAATTGTTTCATGTTATCATGTATCTTGGGCAAGTGCTTTCCATGCATTATCTCACTTAATCTTCATGACAACCCTGGAGAGTAGGGACTGGTTATTCCATTTTACAGAAGGAAGCATTGAGACACAATGCATTTAAGTAACTCTTTCATTGTTCCATAACTAGTAAGTGGGACTTACTAGTAAGCAGTATCTGGAACCTATCGAGTCTCTTATGAGGTCTGATGCTAGTGCCTTTTTCTTTTGTTGTTTCTTTTTTCTTTTTTTTTTAAAATAAGATTTTATTCATTAATGAAAGAGAGAGAGGAGGAGGAGGAGCAGAGGGAGAGGGACAAAAAAACTCCACGTTGAGTGCTGAGCCTGGCTTTATCTCATAACCCTGAGATCACGACCTGAGCCGAAACCAAGAGCTGGATGCTTAACCAATGGAGACTGCCCAGGCGCCCCTCTTCTTGTGTTTTCTAACATGACCCTAGCACCACCTTCCTTGACGAAGCCCATGGCTCTCCATTCCACCATAGCTTGTAACTTACTTAGAAATAGAGATCTGTTTTATTCATGTCTCTATCCACAAAGTACTTAGTCCAATGCCTTATGCATTAAAGGCATTTGCTGAAGGACTATTGAATTGAATTTTTTTTAATTAAAAAAAAAAATAACATAAGCTATTCTAGCTTGATCCCAGCAGCTCTGAAAATGAGCTGGAAGAATGCTCCTGGGAGAATAAGAGCTAAAAATACCTTCTCATTAAAGTAATGATCAGAAATACCAGTGAGCTCTGGGAAGAGAAATCCTTCAGGTCCGCTGGCTACATACAGCCTGGGGCAGAGGTCGAACTGTAGGAAGCAGTGCCCTGTCCAGGACGCTTCCCTTGCCCACACTGGAAAATGACAAGGTGTGGTGGAATGTTCTGGGGTCACTAGGGTCCGGAGACCAGGAGTCCAGTGCCGAACCAGCCAGGCGTTAACCCTGTGACCTCCAGAAAGTGTCTTCCTCTCTCTGGGGCTCCAGTTGTCTCACCTGTAAAACGCAAAGGAGCTTCAGCAAACTCTAACGATTCCTCCAGCTGTAGCGTTCTGTGATTTTTAGGTGCAATTATGTGAGTCCTGGAAGCCATGCTCATCCACGCAGCCTTTTTGGAAAAAGGGGAAGGAAAAAGGAAAAGAAAAACACTTCCATAAAAGTATTTATAGTACAGCCAGTGACTATGAATCACAGCATAATTAATTCTCTTTTATAAAGTTGCCTTGTTCCCTAACTTAGTTGCAGTCATCCCCAAGCCCTGCTCAACAGCAACTCCATTGACAGATACGGCATTTTCCTTGTCTCTTTGCACTGCGTTAAGTTCAAAGCATCCAGGCTAATCTCTGGATTTCTGCCAGTTCTAAATTTCGGGAACTGCATGATTCTAATCTTCTGCGAGTGAATGACAGACCCAGTCGCCGAAGGATGTGAGATAAATGTGATCTATTTTGACTTTCATTAAGCTTTGGATTAATTTCCTCACATCAGTTTTGTCCATCAAGTTTTATTATTAAGTGGTTTACAATTTAATGATGATTGGCCAAGAAAAATTAGCCACAGGCTGGCTTGAAGTCGCGGCGTGGGGATCCTGTGGTTCTTGTACGTAGCAAATACCCTTTTTCCGCAAATGTCTGTGATGCGCCATCTCTTCCACCCGATTCTTTCTGGCACAGCTTTCTGATGATTTGTCTTTTTTTTTTTAAGATTTTATTTATTTATTTGACAGGCAGAGATCACAAGCAGGCAGGGAGGCAGGCAGAGAAAGAGAGACAGGGGAAGCAGGCTCCCCACTGACCAGAGAGCCCGATGTGGGGCTCGATTCCAGGACCCTGAGATCATGACCTGAGCCGAAGGCAGAGGCTTTAACCCACTGAGTCACCCAGGCGCCCCATGATTTGTCTCCTTAATAACACCTTCTACAGTAATGTTTTCTCATCAAACACTTTTCTCTAGTCTCAAATTCCACTCCAGGATTCTTCAAAAGGAGTTTAGGAAGTTACTTAAAAGTATTCATGCTAGAGGGCCTGAGAAAATCTTGATTCTGTTTTGCAAAGTATGTTTTTATTTACTGGATGTCCACTTCCAGTTTGGAGTTGAGAAACCATCAATCAGTTTCCTCCCTCTGAATTAGGGAAGTGAGGGATGAGGAGGAAGCTAACAAGAGCTGATTTTATGTTGACAAATTCTACCGACTGGCCAAAGGGAGGAAAATTGTATGCCTGAGCCATAGGAATACATGAGTGTTTTCACTCTTCCTGTTGAGTCTTATCTCATGTCATGTTTGACTCTGGATGGGAACTGTGTGATAAAAAGTAGATTAGTCCGTAGTTTAGATTTCCTCTTTGACCTTGAGCAAGGAGGTTTACCTACGTAGTACTGATTTCCTCATGGGTAGAATAAAGAACTAGGACTGGCTGGCTTTGAAAGCTTGTTCAATAGAAAGGTTCAGGGAGCAATCTGGATCGATCCATTTTCTTAAGGTCCAAGTTGGTTCCTATCTTGAAACAATAGATCATTATGGGGTCATTTTCAAGTTTCCTCCTTTTTTTAATCCTGATTTTGAAGGACAAGCCTTTGGCATATCTCTTCGGGGTCATGCTATATAAAAGGCATGATCACCAGGGTGGTGAATTTACCCAATAGAAATGGCGTCATGCTTTCCTCACCTGAGAGTGGCGGAAATGTCCAAGCTGCACTTAAAAACTGAAACACTTTGGAATCAGAATATAATCAGCCTGCCATAAATGTTCCTGAGAAAGATAATAGCAAGCCAGACAAGAAATGGAATTCTTGGCAGAAATAACCACTTCTCTGAAAGCCAGGTCCTCAGCATCCACTTGACCCCAAATTGAACACACTTAAAAACACTCCGGGATCTCCAGCTTTGTCTGCCATTTCATTGCCTTAAGCCAATCCTGAGCCCTCAACACCCCCTTTTTTTAGCGGGGGTCTTTCAATCATATTTTCAGTTTGTGAGCAGATAGGCACATAGCTACAGAAAATGTTTGAGGCACTCTTTCTTGTTTGAATGAGATTCTATTATGTGAGAGAAAAATCTCTTTTTTAAAATTTACATCTCATGTGTAAGTACAGCTTATACATTTATAAAGAAACCTTGAGATGCCACATAAGATAGCAATTTAGGGGTGCCTGGGTGACTCAGTGGGTTGAGCTGCCCATCATGGTCATGGTCATGATCGCAGGGTCCTAGGATAGAGTCTGGGTGGGGCTCTGTGCTCAGAGGGGAGTCTGTTTCTCCTTCTCCTTCTGCCCCTCTCCACCCCTGCTCGAGCTCTCTTGCTCTCTCTCTCTAGAATAAATAAAAATAAAAGATTTTTAAAAAGATAGCAATTTAAAACTGGGGGTCTCCTGCGTTATCTACCACTTTAGTTGTACCCCAAGAGGGTATACCCTCCACTGAAACGAATCTGATTTCACAATGAAGCTCCAAGTCTAAGATCTTAGAACATTGAGGGAAGAGGTTGAGGGATGCCCAGATGTTATGCATAGAATTACAAAGGAGTTGGAATTACACAGCGGCTCATCTATCTAGTGCAGCAGCCCAGGCTTCCTGTGCCCTGTCGCATTCTTTGTGTGACAGAAAAGGACTGGCAGGTCTCAGTATAATGCTGACCACTTTGTTTCCAGAGCTAAGCATCTTATTCTTTCCTAGACTGCTAAGCCTCAATGAACAGTCATGGTGATCTCTCACCATGTGACTTCTCTCTCATAATATCTTTACCTGCTGAGATCAGAAATCTGTCAGGGAGAAGCTATGTGTTCAACATAGCCATTTTTAAAATTTCTACTCACTACAGAAATGAACCTCAAATAAGACTTGTGGAATAAGGGACGCCTGGGTGGCTCAGTCAGTGAAGCATCTGCCTTCGGCTCAGGTCATGATCCCGGGTTCCTGGGATCGAGCCCCACATTCAGCTCCCTGCCCAGTGGAAGTCTTCTCCCTCTCCTCCCTGCTCATTCCCTCTTGCTATCTATCTCTCTCTCTTTCAAATAAATAAATAAAATCTTTTTTTTAAAAAAGTGTGGAATAAGATAAACATGAATTTGAGGTTGGTTTTGCCTAATGTGCTAGCTAATTCCAATGTTCAGTCTTGTGCAGTTGCCCTGATCTAGAGGAGAGATCATTATTTATCTTGGGTGTGTTGTTGGTTTCATTCATTGTCTTCCTGGAACTAGAGAAAATAAGAAAAATCGCACAGAAAGGAGAAATAGGGATATAGTTCCTTGTCTCAAAAAACCAAAACAAAAACCCCACAAATTCTAAAACTCAACCAAGTTAAACCGAAAACCCTCTCCCTTTGCAAGACAGACACATGTGATTGGAAACAGAATGAGAATTATTCTCATACTGTGTACCACCATTGATACAAAAATAGAATCTTCATCATTTATATCCTGTGATTCTTTAAGGCAAGTTTTTATGACAATCCTTCTGTTTATAATTCTATTAAGGTCGCATTGCTTTAAATGGTTCTTACTTTCTGTGGATTCTCCTTTATCAAGTCAGGGCTTCATTATGTGCCATTTTCCAAAGGAAAATAACTGCAAATACTGCTAAAACCTGTACATTTATAAATGAGATCACAGGTCTTGCATGCAGACAACCCAGAAGTAAGGTTATAGAATTTCCTATTTTTTAATCAGCAGATGACTGCCCACCCAACTGAGTGATCAAATCATGGTAGGAAGAGAATGGTTAAGGGCTCTCGGATCCATCCCCCTGGTTAAAAAAGAGATTAAAACCCTCTTTATATTAAAGATTCTATAGAAGAAAAAACATTGAGTGCTATGTTTTAAGTGAAAGACTGTGGCCTTACCTATTTTTGAATTCTAGTTTCTCCACTTATTGGCTGTATAACCTTGGACAATTATATGACTTTTTAAAGCTAAAATATCTGCCCCCAATACAGTCATCCCAGAATTCCTCATTAACTGAAGTCGACAATAATTCCTATGTTTTTGTGAAGATTAAAAAAGGGTAGCATGCATGGTGATGTAGCCATGGAAATTTTATCTCAATTAACCATGATGTGTGGAATTTATACAGGTTTCTGCCTTTGGGGATGATACCTGTTGATCTGAGAGATTCTCTAGAAAGTTGCCTAAGATTCATACAGGTATCAGTCTATGGTTCTTATGAGGAGAAACAATTAGATTTTGATGAAACAAAGATGTGAGCTGTCTGAGGACATGACCTTTTCATAACCACAGGTGTAATGAAATCCTGTGGGTTGGGTAGGGCTATGTGGAAAATCTGTGTGAGAAAAACATAGAGGTATCCTGGTAACAAAAGGAAGGACTGAGGATTTAGTTCCTCTCTGAGATTCCCAGATAGCGAAATGAGCTGGTTGGACCAAGATGGACGGCCTTGATTAATGCTTCAGGTCAAGGAAGGGTGAAATGACTCTGGCTCTGTGCCACTGAAAGTTAAGGCATTTTCAAGAGAAGGGGTATCCATGACTGGGTATTTCTCCAGTGTTCCCAGTCCATGGTCTAAGAGCCGGTCCATGGATTCTCCACAAACTATGTAAAATTCCATTTCAATTTTCCTAAAACCCATTCCCTCTTCATAAAGCAGACTATTACTGATACATATTACTGTCTTCCAGAGTGGTCTCAGCTCCTGACCATTTGCAGGCAGCTTCTAGCTTGTTTGGAGTGGGCTGAGAAATTGAGAGGTTTCTCAATTCTGGTGTGGGAAATGGAAAGAATTCAATTCTTGGTGGTCAAAAAAAAAAAAAAAAAAAAAGAGGAGGAAAGAAAGAAAAACACCAAAAACTGGGGAATGATTCTTCATATCACTGAGAAAAACACTGGCCTGGTTCTTTGGCTTTCATGAATAGGCTTGTTAAGGATCCAGATAGCATCAGAGCCCCTATTCCCTTGGCATCATGTTTCACCTTAATTTATTCTCACCATTTTAAAATGGAAGGAGTGGGTGTTTAGGGGAAGGATAGCCAGATACTCCCAGTTCCCCTCTGGCCCAGTCCACCCTCTCATGTCCTCCAAGAGAAATAGTTGCACAGGTCCCAGGTTTTTCCATGCATTTCTCAACCAGGAAGACCCCCACCAGGCAGAAGCTCTCCCTTGATTCTTCACTGCCACACTCCATCTTTCTCCAGCATGCTGAGGTCTTGGCGACATGTTGGCCTACTGCCAGATAAAGACTTTGTGTCCGTGTGGAAAGATGAAAGTCTCTTATCTTGCATGGTTAGCTTGGGGATGGTATTTGCTGTTTTCATCTTCATAACTCCTATCTTATCAGACATCGATAGCACTGTACACTTCTCACTACACTTCCGTCTACATTATCTAAATTGTTTCTGGGACAACCTTATACAGTTAGTGGTATTATGCCCTTAGTGTAGATTCATTACTCGTTCTCCAAATAGAGTTGAGCTATATGCTATGCTAGGTATGGAGGAGATAGTTTTAAAGGAGCTGGTTCTTTCCCTTAAAGAAGATGATGAGCCAGTAAAGGACAAAGATAAGTAAATAGGCATTGTATTTTAGGGAAATCACTACATGGAAGAGAGATAATGTTTTGAGACTGTGGTAGAGACCCTGTTGATATAAATCACGGGGCCTTTACTATATCGGTGCATGCTGGTCTGTCTTCCATCTGCCAGCACCTTGGTCTCTTTAGCTAAGGGGGCTTTCCTTGGTCTCTCAGGCTATTCATCCCATGAACTATGACTGGTAGACATTGATAGACACATATTCCAGCTCCCTTGCTCCTCAGATGGCTAACTCTAGGTACATGACTCCTATTGTTTTCTATACTTTCCTAGTTGGATCAAGCTCCATAGGCCACAGTAATAACTGTCTTGGTAACACTCTATTAGTTCCCCTTTCCTTCTCACTTTGGTACTTTCTGTATTCCTGGGATCACATTCCAAATAAATGACTTGAAGTCTAACCCGTGTCCCAGATTCTGGGAGAACCCAAATAAGAGAAAATGATCAAATAAGTATCTTTTAAAGATAACACATCTCTGTGATTTCTAGTTAGAATATATAATTTTTTCATTCTTTAATCCATTCATTTATTTAACAAAATCTGAGTATCTCTTGCATACTTGGCAAGAGTCCTGGGTATCTGGGAGGAAGAAAATAGACATAATTTCTGACTTCAAGGGGGTCGGAGTCTGGTGGCAGTATGCCAATAGAAATAAACATATAGGAAGAATCTTTGATGACTTCAATAAGTAAAACAAAGGAAAACAGAGCTTTAGGAGTCATTTGGAGAAAAATAAACACTTCATTTTATAAATGTAGACACTAATGTAAAGAGAAGAGAAGAGGGTCCCAACACACCTGGCCAGCATGGGGCAGAGCAAGGACAGGAACGCAGGTCTCTCTAGTCTAACCCTGCATTCTTCTTACTCTACCACTATAATATACTATACTCTTACTGGAAAGACAAGAAGTACTTTAACTACTTAAATTTTGTGACTCTTAATTATGTCCAGAAAGGTATGCGATCACATGGTAACCACCAACTTGTTGTTTCAAGTGGAGTTCAAGTTCACTACAGAAATAAGTAGGTAAGGAAATGGTTTCTTCCACTTTTTCTTAACCCCCCCTCATGGGCCAAACTCAGCATTCTTACCATCTGTCTCTTAAAAAAAAAAAAAAAAAGGCCTATTTGTGTAGTTGTAATGGATTGGAAGCAACAAGTGGTTCCAAATACTCTTTACATACTTGTTTGTCTTCCATCCTTGATATCAGAGAAATCTCGTCTTATAGTTCGGGCTTTCTCCCTAGAGCTGGATATGATATGCAATGGAAGGAATGTTCAGCAATTTATCTGGGACTGTGGCTTGGCAGCTCTTGGTCCCCCATCTTCAGTAGCTATTCACAAGGCAGAAGCCAAGAGGTTGATGTGGGTCCCAAGTTGTCATCCGGATAGGCAGGATGTATCCTGAGGTGGTCCAAAGCCAAGTCCAGGGTTTTGTAGTGTTGCTGTCCTCAAAAACAGCCTGCTCGTACACTGTTCCAGCTCCCTTCATGCTGTTGCAAGTGTTGAGTGATTTCTGATGATTTATTTACCTATAAATCAAACTAACGGAAGTAACTTCTGATTCTTACTAGTCCAACTGAGGCATTCTGGTGATTGGTTCTTGGTATAAGGTGGTGACTTTTGCTTTGTTATTAAGGTACCTGCAGTCTGTAGAAAAGGACTGTGTGCTCTCCTTTCATATTCTCCTACATTAGAAAAATTTAATGAGTGCTTTATATACCTCCATCCCCACAAATATGTATGTTCCTCGGATTTCTAGCATCCTCTACATTTATCTCCTCCCCTAGGCCTCTAGCAATTATGAACTCCATTAATTGTAATTTCAAAGCTCCATTATAACTTGATATATAGAGCATTTAATATTCACAATCTGTAATCTCCCAAATGAATATTTACTTCAGTACTTCAGCTGCAACATCTAAAAATGAAGGTAAATAATTTGACAAGGACTTCAAAAGGCTGGCATATTTTCTTTCAATTGGGAAGTATATGACTTCTTAAAATAGCTCAAGCTCTTTTTTTCATGGAACTTACATGAATACCCCTATTGATTTTTCATGAGATTGGAAAGGGAAAGGATTTGGATTACAACATTTTGGGTTATTTTTAGAAAGCATTTAACAATCAAAAGATGTAGTTAGAGATTTTTTTTTAATGCTGTTACGTTGTTAATGTGATCCCTAGTTAGTAATTAAGGGACTCACACTAAAATGGTCATCGTCATCATCATCAGATAATAATATTGTCCTAGTTCTAGTCAGTTCTTGGTTAAAACAGAAATGAACGAACCAATTCTGGCTAACTTCAGGAGAAAGATGATGGTTCATTCGATCTGTAATAGCTTTCGGGTTCAAGCTAGAGAACCAGGCTCAGGCAGACGTCAAGGGAGGAGAGGTCCCTCCATAATGTCCGCAGTGGACTTTAGGATATCATTGTTCCCCAGCTGAGCTTCGTTATGGCTCCACAGTGCTTCACCTAGGACATGGGTTGTTGCTCTGCTGCACTGCTCTGCATCCAGACCTTGACTTCTATGCCTTTGGAATCCCCACAAGTTTTCTGAATTTCTACCTGTACTTCCTGTTGTTTTCCACTTAGGGGCCAAGTGCAGGTCCCAGCATCTGGCTGGCTGAGCTAAGTAACACTTCCAGAGTTCAGCTTCCAAGAGACAAAGACAGGTTGTATTGGATGCTCCTTTTGCTTCGCGGTTGAAAGTGGAATTCCCTCCCTGAACCTATCATTTAGGTGATCAGAGTCCTGGTTGCTGGAACAGTCGTAATTTAACTCTGTCATTGAGATGTGATGATGAATGGTGCTCCGCTCATTCTAAAGTGTATCCAGATTTGGATGATGTTATGGATTGAATGTTTGTGTTCCTCCCCACCTCCTTTCATATGTTGAAGTCCTAACCCACCAGTATGATGGAGTGGAATTGGTAGGAAGGGCCTTTGGGAGATGATTAAGGCATGAGGGTGGAGATCTTATCATGAATGACATTAATGCCCTTATTTGTTTTGTTTTAAGACCTCGGAGAGTTCTTTTTTCTCTCCTGCTATGTGAGAAGACAGACTTTTATGAGCCAGGAAGTGGGTTCTCACCAGACACTAAACATGCCAGCGCCTTGATCTTGGACTCCCCAGCCTCTGGAACTGTGAGAAATCAGTATTTGTTGTTTAAGCCACCCAGCCTATGGTATTTTGGGGACAGAAGCCCAAATGGACTAAGTCAGGTGATAAATGACATGCTTACTCTACTTATTCTAGGATTTCCCCCCGGATTAAAAGGGTGATCAGATACTAGGAAATCGGATTTTATACTCTGTCTTTTACTAACACACAAAGTGCAACCAGTGCTCCCTGCCCCTTTTCTCATGAAGAAATGGGGATGGAAACAAACTTTTCAGTGTCCCTACCTTTCAGGTTTAAGTCCTTTGAGGAGAACAAAATGTCAATGTAATAATCGAAAAGATTGGCTCTTTACACAGTCCAGCAACACACCTCAGTCATAGGGACTTTTGTCACCCATGGGCCACAAAGCAGAGAATATGTGGACCCTAGCCTTGTATACACAACTCTACAAAATGAACTTTTCACACATGTGTCTACTGTTGTGTAACATGACCGATTTGTGTGCCCAAAGCAAGATGTAGTCAGGTATGAAACACCGCTAGAGAGAGTAGCTAGAGTGACTTACGGTTTATACTGAAGTGAGCCTAGTAGGGTCAAAGGATAAAAGGAATTTCTTTCCCTCCAATCAATAATTGGGATGATCATCAAGATAAACCCCTTACCAGTATGGCGTTAAGTGCCATCTCCTTCCCTTTTCCCTAGTTTGCAGCCTTTTTCTCTGGGGCATTCACTGACTTTTATTACTCACCCCCTCCCCCATCTAGATGACACATTCTCTGATGGTCCAGGCTACTTAGGCTGGGTAGGTTTTGTTTGTTTTTTTTTTTTTGCAGTAGGAGACTGTGACTCGATCGTATTTGTTTCTCCCGTTGCGCTTGATGAGCACTTTGCTTGCAATAGGCTCTCAAAAGTCACCGACCACACTGGAATTAAAATTTCTCATGCACATAAAAAAGGCTCAAAATGTATGTTGAATGAGTGAACATGATTCTGAGAAAATAGAGCCATTTGGAAATTATGTACATTTCTGGATGTAGGGTCTTCAGGAGCTTATCAAGCTAAGTCCCACCAAGAAAAAGATTGAGGAACCTTGAGGGATTTATTTGTATTTTGTGCTGCTAATATAATACAATGAATAGGGAGGAGAACCGTCTTCTTCTTCAAGAACCTTAGTAGCTTCCTGGAAGTTACTATTCTGAGTTTGTCTTGATGACATTATATCTTATGCACTTTTGATTGTCAAAGATGAAAACCTGTGGCCGCTATGACTTATCCCGGTGTTTCAGTCCCCCGAGATGACTTTGCTCTTCATCAGGGAGAAGAAATGGACCGAAAATAGATGCCTCCACAGAGATCAAAATAGGTGAGCTCTTTCACAGGGAAATGGCTTTTGCTCGAAGAAATGTTCTCACCATTTTACTCTTTTTGATTGTTCTTTCTCACTTTATTTCACATAGGAAGACATTTTCTTTAATTACTGTAATCAAGTATGCAGCTTATAGGAAGTGACTCAAAGGAAAAAGGTGTCGACTCCTGTGGGCTGATAACATAGAAGTTGGTGACCACACAGGAAGGCCTTCAACATGGAAACACAATGTCAGTTTTGTGCCAGGATCCCATGGTTGCTTTCCCTTATATTTATATGACTTCATGAGGTTGCTTTCAAGGTAGGGTTTCAAGATGCATTACATGTATGGAATTCACTTGTATGTCATTCAAGTGTGTTGTTCCATCTTGACCTAATGCATACTTTTCCTCGCTTTGAGTCAGAAATGAAGAGGTGGGTACGTATTCATCCACTGAGGAAATTTATACCGAGTGTCTACTATGGGCAAGGCGTTATGTTTGGGTCTGGAGATATAGAATTGAATAAAAGGGTATTTGCTTTCAGTGCTGGGATATGAGGGAAATGGCAAGAGAATGAGGTGGTGACAGATCATAAACCAATGAACAAATAAATGTATAATAAAAAATGTTATAAAAATATAATATCAGGCTATTATACATGCATTAAAAAAAACCTGAAAAGGGGAGAGGAAGAAGCCTCTGTCAGCAAGGTCAGAGATTTCAATTTTAAATGGACAATGAGGAAAGTTGTTCTGAAGAGGCACTCTGTGAGCAGACGGCAGATGTAGATGTAGTCAGCGAGAGGCCATGTGGATAAGTGAAAGTAGAATTTTTCCAGACAGCGATGTCCTTGAACTTGCTGTCCTTAGGAATATCCTCATGCAAAGGAGGCAAGGGGCTCAGACAGTGAGGGTGAGTGGTAGAAGATGAAGTAAGAAAAATAGCAGAGACCAGACCACGTGGTTATGTTGGCTTTGCTAAGACCTCTGGACTTTATTCCAAGTGTTTATCGTATGTAAGTAAGTGTGAGATCTCTGAGACACCAGCTTCCATGTTGTAGCAACTGCCTCTCCTGTCCCTTTCTGAGGCTCCTTTCCCTTTCCTTTTCAAATGTATCATCCTTGAAATTTTATTTTACATCTGATTTTTACCTACAAAGGAAAATGATCTTTTTCTAGTATCGATAATATGTTTGTTGATAATATGGCAGCCACTGTACAAAAGAATATTTCCATTTGACTTTTTACAATCACCTCCTGAGATTCTGCTCAGGCTAATTAACTAGTCACAAAGTCGGAGAACTGGGACCCCAGCTTAGGGCTGTCTGACCAGAGAAGTCTGTGCCTACCCTACTCTACCATACTGCCAACTAGATGCTCCATGACTCAAGGATGATGTGGGTCCCTTTATCTGAAAATTGTGCGATGGACTTCACCCTAAATTCCAAGCTCTATTAAAGGGTCCTGTCATAAAGTCAACGTCATTGTCTTTAAGCTATTTCTAACTCATGCTGTAGGAGACTCGTTTTCTGTGTTGACTGCCAGCAGGGAAATCTAAAGTAAGTGGCTAGAGTTGGACCTTCAAGGTGATGGTGAAGCTAACACCCATCCAAGAAAGCTTGGTCTATGGCCTCTCGGTGCCCATGGTGCTCACACACAGGTGAAGATGGTGTGGCCAAGAGTGGAATCGAAAAATGTGCCTCAACCAAGGCAAAAATAAATAAACCAAACTACGGAATTTCAAGATCTTTATACCATGTTGGAGGTTTAAGATTAAATGATTGATCCCTATTTCCTCCAGGTCTGCTAGTCCCCATTTCATGTACGTATTACGAAAGACAACAATACGCTGATATAAATGAAGGAATTGGCCCGTTTGGACTGGGAAGTGAAAATACTAAGTCTCACTGTCTTTGTGTCTTGGATTTTGGTCTCAAAATACTCTGGTAACAGCTAAGGAGTATTAATGAAGAGACACATCTGCAAGAAATGTCTCTTCAATTGCACCTCTTAGAGATGTAATTGTTTTATGTAAATGTTTTCCTTGGGGTTGATTTGTTTATCTAAAACGTCTTCTTTTCACTCTCCTACTTGTGAAACCAAAAGATGTATCAGAGAAGCCCCTGGCATTCAGAATCAAATAAAGCAAGGTTTAAACCTTTCTTCCCTCCCTTATTGGTGGTATGTGCTTGCCTCGTTGAGCCAAGTCTCAGTTTTGTAATCTGTTGGTGGGTACAATAACTCTTGTAATTGTACAGTGAGGCATATATCATTCTGTGAGATAACGTATATGAAAGCATTTAGTACATTGAAGAGCCTACAGATAATAATAGTAACCATCACTGGGATGCCCTCTACACGTGGCATGTATTGTTATTCTATAAAGCCTGTGATTATCCAAGTTGGTGACTAAAAAAGAAACTAAATAGGTGCTATCACCCTTTTAATTATATTTTTAAAAATATTTTCTTTTCTGATACCAGTTATGTGATTATGTGCTCATTCTTATCATCAGCTTGATTGAATAATTACAGAGCCTAAAAAGTCTTGATGTGACAAAGCCAAACTGACATGTAGAAAAATTATTTTCTTCTGGAATTAGAATTCATCACTACTTCTTCCCACTCTTATTGCAATTAAATACTGATCATCTATGAATGGACATCACATGCATATTAGTAGCTGACTAGATAATCAGAGCTTTAGAAAATCTAATTTGGCAGAATACTGGGCATATTGTTAGCACCGAATTATTTAAAGATTAGTCCGTATCGTTGTTAGCTCCTATTTGACAGTGGGCCAAAGTAAGCTATAAATGTTTATAATTATATTTAACTATATAGGTAGTTATACATAATTTGTAATTTCATCCTATGTCATATATTGTGTATACCGGTAATTGCTTTGTGGGTAGGGATGGATTTGAGAAGAGGGGATAGGATTCTTGGAAGACACAGAAAAATTGCAAGTTGTCTGTTGCTTGACCTCTGAGTGTTCTCGACTCTCCATTGTATATTGGCTACTATAAAGTACCATATTCTAGACTCTGTGAGTAAAGATAAGGCTGGGAATGGAGACTGGAGCAGAGATGTGCAAGATGGACAGTTGTCAGGGCCCCTGGGTGGCTCAGCCAGTGAAGCGTCTGCCTTTGGCTCAGGTCATGATCCCAGGGTCCTAGGATCCAGCCCCGCGTCTGGCTGCCTGTTCAGTGGGGAGCCTGCTTCCCTCTCTCTCTGCCACTCCCCTTGCTTGTGCTCTCTTGCTTGCTCACTCTCTCTTTCAAATAAATAAATAAAATCTTAAAAAAAAAAAGTAATGGGCAGTTGTCAGTTAACATGAAGGGCCTTGAATCATGGCACAGAGACTGATGACATCGAAGGGATCTTCCACGTCTTCCAGTTAAATATTTCAAATCTATGATGTACTGTTCTCTTTTTTTCCCTAATGAATTAGTTTTAAACATTAAATGCCTACTTAGTCGAACAAGAACTAACTTAGTTAAGTTTTTCAAGAATAATTTATCTCTCATTTCATCATATAATCAGCCAACAAATACTCACGAGTTGCTGACTATATCGACGGTGTCCAAGACACGAGCCTGCATTGCAGACACACTTGTGAGCAAATTTGACATGTATGTTTCTTCCTGCCTTTTCTCTTACATCATATTCATTGCGAGTCATTGAGAACATCCACGCAAGGGAGACACTTTGATGTGTTGCACAAAAACAACACATGACCCCGAAGATGAAAAAAAAAAAATTAGTTTCCTCCCATCATCAAGAGAAGAGTTCATGTTTTCCTCCCTATCCTATTTTGTGAAGAGGAAATGGAAGCTGGAGTCAATCTTAAGTCTTTTCATTTCCTTCCCAATATGGATAGTAACTGAGGAAAAAAAAATAAAGAACAAAAGCCACAGTGATAGCAACAAACAAGGTCGGAGTCTTCTGGCTCAACCCAATGCAGTAGCCTATAGGATAGGCAAAACGGTGACTGTTCCATCTACTCTCTCTAGTAATAGAAGAAACACAAAGACAAAGAAGTGGCCATTGTCTGGCGTATAGACTGAGAAGAGAATTGGAGAAGAGAACAATTGTCTCCTTATTTGATTCATGTAAAGTTTTCTTTTTTTTTTTAATTTTCATAAAGACACAACAGAAGTCAATCCCCCGTTAAGTTTGAGATTGTTCCTAAGTTATCTAGATGATCTCTTCTACTCTGTTTTGCTGTTGGTGAATGTTTCACTTATTGTCCCAAATACTTGCAGATGGCCATGTTCCAAAGATAAATAAAAATAACGTCGGGTTTATGCACGCTTTTTAATAGCCATATTATAAAAAGATCACTTCTTTCCAAAACAAGTTTAGCAGTTATGCTTTCTATTTTTAATTTGTACTTAACACTCGATTTCAGTTCTCACCATTCATGTGCTCTGTGTTTACTTACCTCACTGTGACAAGTCTGCTTCCCTTTCTGTTTTATGGAAACTTTCACCATCTGTTCCTGATGCTATAATAGCCTTCCATGAGGTTTAGGTTTACAGCAATACTGACAAATTGGGAGGGCTGGGGCAGAGAAAGTAAAGGAAAAGAAACAAGAGTGAACTGTGCCAGTTGAAATTTAAGTTAATTAATGGAAAACTTTTAGGGCAGCGAAGCATTTTTATTATATACTATAAAATGAAGCTTGCGTTTCCTAAAAGCGTATTTACTGCCTTGTTTATTTATTTATTATTTTTTTATTATTAATATTCTTTTTTGGGGGAATATTTTATTTATTTATTTATTTGAAAGAGAGAAAGCAAGAGCCAGCACAAGCAGGGAGCAGGACAGATGGAGAAGCAGACCCCCCACTGAGCAGGGAGCCTGACATGGGGCTCAGTCCCAGGACCCTAGGATCATGACCTGAGCTGAAGGAAGATGATTAACCAACTGAGCCACCCAGGTGCCCGTACAATTAATATTCTTAAGTCCTTCTCTATTTTCAGAGTGCTTAGTGTTTGAGAGTTTTACATTGTCAGGTCATGCCTAAATGAGGTCAACTTGGAGAAAGAAGCATTGAGATCATTCTTACATTAAAAAGAAACCAACTCGTGAAACATTGCACCAAGAAAATATATGAATGGGTAGTAAGCCTGTGAAAAGATTCTCAATGTCATTAGTCATTGGGGAAATGCATGTTTAAGCCACAGTGAGATACTATTTCACACCTACAGGATGGTGATTAAAAAAACAAAACAAAAGAAAAACAAAAAACAGACAATAATAAATGTAGAGAATCAGGAACTCCCATACGTTGCAGCTGGAAATGTAAAATGGCTCAAGAAGTTCAACCTCAATTTCTCATATGAGCCAGAAATTCCACTGCTAGGTTTCAACCCAATAGAAATAAAAACTTACGGCCACACGAAAAACAGGTGCATACGTGATCATAGCAACATGATTCAGGACAGACAAAAGGTGGAAACCAGTCAAATGTTCATTAACTAGTGAAAGACTAGAAATAGACTAGAATAGAAAAAGATGTTTCCATACAGCAGAATACAGTTTGGCAATAATAAGATAAAGGACTGATACAGCCTATAACGTAGATGAACTTCGAAAGCACTATTCAAAATGAAATAAGCCAGACACCCAAGACCGCATGCAGTATGATTCCACGTACATGAAATACACAGAAAACACAAATTTAGAGAGATTAAAAAAGAAAGAAAGAAAGAAGAAAGAAAGAAGGAGATGATGAGTGGATAGATACTTGGGGATGAGGCAGAAACAAAGATTAACTGGAAAGGGTTAGGGGGATCTTATTGGGGTAACAGAAACGTTCTGAATTAGGATCACAGTGACAGATCGTCAACTGGGTGCATTTATGAAAAAATCATCAAATTACACCTACAAAATGGGGCTGAGGACTGCGGCGGGTTTTCCGTGCAGGTGTTCTAATATGGTTTCAGTGTGGAAGAGGGAGGTTGCCCTCCCATCTAGGCAAGAGACTTGCTGGGAGTTAGTCGATTCTGGGTCTCTGTGCCACCTGCTCCCACTATGAAAACTTTATGACCAATAAAAACAGGAAGTAGGCCATTCCCAGAGTTCAGGTTTTATATTTTCCTGCCCCAAAGGACAACATAAAACCCATGTTAACCTTAGATTTTATATACTTCAGGTGTTCAAAACAGGGTACAGTGGGATGCAAGGAACTTGAGGGGGGGGCATGTGACCCCAGCATCCTGAAATCAGGTGTGGGCAGAAGGAAACAAGACACCTGGTAATTAAAGCAAACCCAAGGCCAGATGAATAATAAATCCAGCAGAGAAACAGGGGGTAGTGTCAGCAGTGAGGGCCAGCAGTGGGTTTCAGTGTGTGACCCATCATCCTTAATGGAAACTGCATGTTAACATTCAGATGCCATCTGAAAAATGAAAATTGTCCTTCCTTTTCACTCCGTGTTTATTAGGGCAACGGCTTTGGAAATCTCTTTAGGATAGGTCAGGCTTAAAACAGCAACACTGTTCATTTTCTGTAATACGTATATACGTATATACGTGTGAGTGTCATTTCTGCAGGACCCTCAGCTAGGTGGAGGTGCGCAAAAGAGTATTAAATGGCATTGTTCTTTTTAAGGATTTGCAGCTTCGTGACGATTCGAGCCAAGCCAATACAAAGACAGGTATCTATAATAAAACGGGAGAGTAGATGCCAACAGCCAGGGGAGTGGTGAGCGTTAGTTCCTAAATGTCTATCAGTTGATGGTTCCTAGACTGGTTACATTGAAATTGTTTGGAAAATAAAGTAACAGCTTTTCTAGCGTTTACTCTCCACGTGGTCACAGCCTGGGCATTATCTGAACACTTGTTAGAAATGTAACCATCCTGGTTACATTTCTATCCTGGACCCACTGCGTCAGAATCTGCCTTTTTAATAAGCTTCCGGGGCCACTCCTGTGCACATCAAAGTTAAGGAAGTGCTAATCTGAGCCACGGAACTAGACACTCCAGGCGTAGGATCCCAGGAACGTGCGTTTTTGAAAAGCGCCCCAGAAGATTCTGGAAACTAATTATCCCGGGGAAGTCAGTGCTTACTGGAGACTTGGGACCTTGCAGAGACCCTGTACATAAGTGGGCTGGAAGTGGGTCTGGAGAGTTGGTGGGGAGCAGGGAGTGAAGACAGTTTTGTGTAAGCAAGGGGACGGGGGCCATAGTGATTGTTTCTTGGAACGTGAACTCTCGTGTGGCTTCCCCATCCTCTCTGTGGTCCTGTTTCTGCCTTCCTATGAATGTTTAGAGACAAACATGCATCAATTTTTTTTTTTTAATTTACCTATTAGAGAGAGCGCACGCATACACAAGCTGGGGGGGGTAGGGTGGGTAGGGGGACAGAAGGAGAAGCAGGCTCCCCGCTGAGCAGGAAGCCCGATGCAGGGCTGGATCCCAGGACCCCGATATCATAGCCTGAGCTGATGGCAGACATTTAACCAACTGAGCCACCCAGGCACCCCACACATCTTTTTTCTTAATGAAAGAAGAACTGTTCCTGTTCTGGGTTACAGCAATCCTTCCCATGTTCCTTTATTGCTAGATTCCATTCCCTCTGCTTTCCTCTAAGACCTTGTCCCAACAATGACCTCCTTCTTCCCATATCTTCAGCCTTTCCTTCTGTATGGCCTCCTTCCCCTCAGTTGTAAACATGAGCAAATTTCTGCCATTCCAAACAAAACCTGCCTTTGACCTCACATCTCCCTCCTGCTACTGCCTGTCACCCTCCTACCCTCCACAGCTTTGAGAAAATGAAAACTAAGTTTCTTTTGTTTGTTGGTTTTACAAAAAGAGATACATACTCATTATGTAAAATTAGAAAAATAATATAGTCATAGAGAGAGCAAAAGAGAAGGCATAGCCATAATATCAATAGCTAAAGATGATAATAATCAACATGGTTGTACTTCTAATATATTTCTATACATAAAAGTACTTTAAAAGCATAAAATGTATCCTAAGTTCACACTATTTTATAATGTGAAAGTTACATTTTTAATATTATGCACCTTGAAGATCATTCAATGACAATTTTAATTTGCAATGTCATCCTTTGTGGTTGTGTAGGGTTCAGTGGGATAGCTGGATATTATCTTGAACTTACAAGAAACTTACATGTTTCTCCCCATGCACACACACCTTCCTTGACATGCTCTCCTACTCTTGCACCTGCTTATTATAGTCTCCTTCTCCCAGTGCCACCTGCCAAAGGATGCTATACCTACCAGGGTTAGTGTTCTTCACCTGGGATTTTTACTGCAGAAACAAAGACAGAATTCTAAAACAGACTTTCACAACTCATGGTAGAGACACTAAAGATACTAGCAAGAAAAGGTGTGTGTTCGTGAGTCTTTCAGGGATCTGGGAAGATTTGTGCCACAACTGTAGGCAGTGTGCCCAAGGTCTACCATGACTAGGATTCCCAGGGGCAAGATTGAAAGGGGAGTTCAAAAGGATCGAGCTTGTGTTCTGCATCTTTTGAATTAAATCCAGGGATAGAAGAAATGGAGAGATCCTGGATTCTATGATCCGAGAGTAGAGGGGCACTGGGCTCTGTGTTCACAAAGTCCAAGGACTACCATGGCAAGGAGAGTGGAGCAGAAACAGAGTGGTACAGCCCATGAAGCTTTTTATGGCCCCAGACTGGTTTGGGAGGAGGATTAAGTTTACCTGTGCTCTTATAAATGGCATGGGGATTAGATGAGCAAGAAAGGGCCGGAGAACGGAAAGGGTCTTGAGTCAAGGGCACATCCATCAACTGCCAAAGTGGTATAATTTAGTGGTTGAGTCTGGGCTATACCATCCTATAGACCTTGGCTCAAAGTTTTGTCACTTACCAAAGCTATGTGACTTTGGCCAAGTTACTTGACCTTTCAAAGCTTGCTGTTAAAAAAAAAAAAAAATCCTACATCATAGGATTGTTTGAGTGTGGATCAAATAATATATAGTTATTTTCCCTACTTCTATATAATAACTCCCCAAATGGTAGCTGTTCTTTTTATTATTATTTAACCAGCTGGTGAATGAGACTTGAAGATTCTATTTTCTAAACCCGCACTCTTCAATATGGCAGCCACAAATGCATATGACAGTTAATCACTTGAAACACAGTTTACCAAAATTGAGATGTGCCATAAATTTAAAATGTTGGGCTTCAAAAAAGTACCGAGAGAGAGAGAGAGAGAGAAGAAAAGAAAGAAACTGCCTCAGGAAAAATGTTGTATTGATTGTATGACATACTGGTTGGCTAAGTAAATAATGTAACATCTTTCACTAAGATAATGAATACATTTTGTATCAGAACTAGTATTCAAATTCACAGCCAAGTTCGATTCCCCCATTCCCTAGTTCAGCTAATGGAAACAATGATAAATAATATATACACCTCTTGAAACAAGCAATCCTTTAATAGACACTGTAGCACTAGACCAATGTAGTCTTTGGCAGGATCCTAATCTTCTCTAAATGAAAAGAAAATCAAACGAAAAAGCAAACCAGGGATTACTTATGTTTGTCGGAGATTATGTTGTTTTATGATTTCTACTACGCAAGTCGCACGAGTGACTCCATCTATAAGGCCCCGAGGTGTGCTCTTTGAAAGTTCGCAAGCCTCTTTCCTTCCGAGGTATTGTCTCCATAGATTGTCTCTTGTCTGACAGAAACCTGGCCTGGGAATAAGCCTTCCCCGTTGGGAGAACTTTGAAACTGCTATCAGGTGCTAACGATTTCTGAACCAGACAAAAACAACAGAGAGACGTGAGCACGGATTTCTGTGCTGTCGTCCCCTTCCTGGTGATTTATTAACTGGAAGGCACTGCTTGCTTTCCAAGGAGGAGTAGTTAGGGAAGGTCTACACTCCTCTCTGCAATTTCTTAAGATCCTAAAAACAGATATAAATTAGGTATAGTATACTGACCTAATTTTCCAGGCGGGGGTTACCCAATAGGTCAGTCGGCTAATTCCAGATTTTGATGTACTGTGAAAAAGTATGGTCATTGGATCAAAAAGTCAGCTGGGGGGAGAGGGGAGTCGGCCTTTAAGGGGAAGATAGATGACAGATGACATCATCATTGGCAGTGGCCTTGCTTGCCTTTGGGGACCAAAGTTTCATAAATTATCGCAGATTAATGTTTGTGCAGCACGAGTTGTATAGAAGAAAAGAGATATGATGCACTTTGTAGGAATTACCAGTACTAGGAAAGAATTTACCACAAAAAAAGATATTTCTGTTTAAGTGTGTCTAAAATCCTAATACAGATGCATTCCATTTTAAAACCGACTATTGTGACATACCAAGGCACAATTTTTGCGCCAGAACTTTATTATGACTAGCATTGTTATTGGTAATTAAATATTGTGCTAATAGACCAGAATAAATATAATTTATTTTTCATTAAAAATGGCCAATTTCGCATTTAATCTTGTCGTTAAAAATTCCGTATAAACATAACTTAATTGACTGGCTACAACAGGCATCAGCAAACTTTTCCTGTAAACAGCCACATAATACATGTTTTCGGCAGGGCAGGCCATACGGTTTCTGTAACAGTTGTTCACCTCTGTCCTTTTATCATGAAAGCAACCATGGAGAATATATGAATGAAAACATGGCTGTGTTCCAATAAAACTTTATTGACCAAGGCAATGGACTGGTCTCAGTTCCCAGGAAGAGATTGCCGATCCCTCCGCTACAGTATAATACAGTGTACTATCTCCTAGATACACCTGAATTTACTCAACCACTTTCTTACTGCGGGCCATTGAGATTACTCCCCAAATCTCCTTACTCTAATAAAAAAATTTTAAATAAACATCTCTATGATTAAAACTTTCTCTGCATTTCCATTGCCCTTAGAATAGATTCCTAGAAGTGGGATTTCTAGGTCAAAGACTATAAATACTTTTCAGACTGACTATTCTTTTGCCACTTGTGGGAAGTGTGAATTGGTGTGTCATCTCTGGAAAATAGTTTGGCAATGCTTAATTGATGCCTCCCTGAGATCTTAGTAGTTCTAAATATGATCGTTTGTAAAGAAAGACAAAGAAAGAAAGCTGTGTGGATTTTATGTTTAAGAAAAAAGGGGAAAAAATGTATCTTGGTGACATGGTTGTGTGTCTGTGACTGATGACAGTAGTTCAACTTTTTTTCAAGTTTACTATCCATTTGCGTTTATTTTGTTACAAAGTTTTCATTTGTATCTTGACCCATTGGCTTTTTTTCTCTCTCCATTTTATCTTTTCCTCTCCAATTTTATTTCTGTTAGATATATTTTAGGTGGTAAAAATCTAAAAGCCCAGGTTCTAGAGTCCAACTGCCCAGATTCATACCTTGTCTCTGCCACTTCCTGGCTGTGTGATGTTACTAAGCCTTCCTATGCCTCAATTTTCATGGCTCTAAAATGGAGTCAATAAGGATATCTGCCTTATGTCGGTGCTCTGAAAAAAGAATGTAAAGCCCTTTATGCATTGTCCAACACAAAGTAAATGTTAGGTGGATCATTGAAGGCACAATTTTGTCATTAGTTAAGTGATCATTATGTATCTGATAATCAAATGCTTTTTCTTTTCTCTTCATTGTGGTTTAATTTTAAAAATTTCCCTCAGCGTTATTTGGCTGTAAGTTATGAAGACAGGCTCTAAATTGATCGGTTTTCCAAATAGCTGGCCAATTATCCCAATTTCATTCTTTTATTATTGAATAGTACATTCCTTCTTCATTAGTTTGTGCTGTGACATTCATCAAATATTTTGCTTTTTCCCATTTTAGTATCTGCCTCTGGGAAAGCTAGTGTCTTAAGTTTATCTGTTGGTTTATTCTGGCTTCTTCACCACTGGCTTAATTATTACAACTTTATAACGTTTTAACACCCGATAATGTGACTTACTTGCATTACTCTCATCAACCAGGTTTTTTTTCTTAGACATTCCCATAAGTTTATTCTCCCAGTTGCATTTTTAGCCATGTTGTCAATTTCCAACAAGGATTGCTGTTATGTGAATTCAGATCAGAAGCACATGCTACTTGTGGAATAATTTGAGAATTGACATTTTTTAAAAATTTTTTTCTTTAAGATTTTATTTGTTTATTTGACAGAGATCACAAGTAGGCAGAGAAGCAGGCAGAGAGAGAGAGGGGAGGAAGCAGGCTCCCCGCTGAGCAGAGAGCCCGATGCGGGGCTCGATCCCAGGACCCTGAGATCATGACCTGAGCTGAAGGCAGAGGCTTTAACCCACTGAGCCACCCAGGCACCCGAGAATTGACATTTTGATAACAATGATTCTTCCCATCCTGGAGCATAATGTATATTCTCATTTATTCAATTTTTCTTTTCTGTGTTTCTCTTTTCTTAAGATTTTATTTATGTATTTATTTTTGAGAGAGTGGATCCAAGGTGGGTGGAGGAGACGGAGAGGGGGAGGGACAAGCAGACTCGTCACTGGGCATGGAGCAGAAGCAGGGCTCAATCTCATGTCTCTGAGATCATGACCTGAGCTGACATCAAGAGTCAGGTGCTTAGCCAACTGAACCACCTAGGCGCCCCTCTTCTTTTATATTTTTCAGTGGCATTGTGCCACTCCCCATACCATGTAAAAATAGTTTATTGAGAATCAATTATGTGCAAGGAATTGCTCTAAGGACTTCCCATGTATTAATATTTTTAACTCCTAAGACTATAAGGGAGACGTTTGTCATCATCCTCATCTAATAGTGGTGACACTGAGGAACATGGAGGGTAAGTGATTTGTCCCTAATCACTGTAGGTCCAAAGTCAGAACCAGAGTCTGTCTCCAAAAGCCCATGTTCTTAGATTCTGTGGTACACCCATCAGGTACATTAGATATTAAGAAAATTGTTAGGGCATCTGGATGGCTCAGTGGGTTAAGCCTCTGCCTTCAGCTCAGGTCATGATCCCAGGGTCCTGGGATCGAGCCCCACATCGGGCTCCCTGCTCAGCGGGGAGCCTGCTTCCCCCTCTATCTCTGCCTGCCTCTCTGCCTACTTGTAATCTCTGTCAAATGAATAAATAAAATCTTTAGGAAACAAAAAGAAAATTGTTAGACTATCATAGTGGCTGTATGAATGAGGTCATTTTTCCTCCAAAATATTCCTTTTAATTGGTTACTGCTAACATAGGAAAAATAATTGCCTATTATTGATAAACCCTTATAATTTGCAAGCAAAAATCTACTTTGAGAGACTTAAAAAGACAAACAAACAGAAAATTGAAAATTGGATACAGATTATGTTGCAAGGAAAAAAGAAAGAAAGCTAAAATTGAGATGTATCCACTAACAAACTTGGTTCGTTGTTGAATTTTTTCTTGCAAATCGGGAAAAGAATAATTTGAGTGTTGTGGCAGAATAACCTGGTTAGTCTGAGGGGAAAAAAAAACAAAAACAAAACAATACAAAAAAAACCTCTGTCTTGAAAACAGAGTTTGAGAAACATGACCAGTGATAATTCTCTATGAAAAGGTCCATGGACACCCAAGAGAAGGAATCTGAGTTTTCCTGCAAGTTAGCAATCTCTTCTATAACTTCCTTGATGTTTTTCATCTGTTCTCCGTAAGATTAAGTTAGTAGTGTACTACTGGCTTTTAAGTCTTTTACTACATCTGCTGGAGTTTTTCATTCTCTCAATACTTTGTTGTCCTTGCTGAATGTTATGATAAATCCGTCTGTACCTCTTTATGGACAAATAGGGCAACTGTATGACGCCCCCCCCCCCGCCTCCCCCTGACGTATATGTGTGCACCTACACAGGTGTGAGGAAGTTGTAGTCAACTGTTGTCCATCAAATAATAGGCTATTCAGAACAATTAAAATAGCAAGCATTTGGAAATAATCTTGCCAGAGAATTTCCTGACAATTGGCAGTTGCGACATGAATGTCACTCTCAGGGAAAGGAGAGGATTTCTGATTTGAAATTAGAGCCCCAGAAGGTAAAGATCCCTACACAACCGAAGAAACTATAAGAACATGGTGTTTTCTAAAATTCAAGGAGATCCATTGGCCCATCAGTCTCATTAATGAGGGAAGACTTCTCCTTCTGTTTCTGGCTGCTACCCTTACAGGTTAAGAGTGAAGTGAATTATGTTGTATCCAGAAGCTACAATGAGAAAAACACAATAAAGGCAAACGTGACAAATCACTTTCCTTGGACTTCAGAAAATGTATGTGTGATTGCTTTGCTAAATATATGTCCATCAGCTGAATCAGATGGTCCTTGCTAATTGTCTTTGTTACTTTAGCTGTCCTCCTTATTCTTCTTCATCCTCATCTTTGTCCTATATAAAGTAGTTACCTTTGCCTTTACATCCAGCATTTTCTCCGAGCTTTTTTCATTGGATTCCTCATCTTCTACTATACTCAACTTTTCTTGTACCACTTGTCTCTCCCCGCTACAATGTAGTATTCACAGAGCAGGGAATGTATCTAATTTTCACAGAGCCTAAAAGAGTATGGGATATAGTAAGTACTCAATAAATATATGTTGGATGGGTAATACAACATTGCTTGGAGATTAATAACAAATAACGTCTGTCTTTCAAGGTTGTTCTGAGTAGAGGGATCTGTGCTTAATTAGGATTTTGGCGCATTAATGAGCTACAACAATGTTATATGTGGCCTCCTATGTCCTAGGCACCCTGATAGGTTCTCTGAAAGATTTAGAAAAATATAAAGCCATGGGTCTTGTCATAAAGATCCTTCTAGTCTATGAGCAAAGACAAACCTGTAAAAATATGTTTACATTATAGTATGGTAGGTGTTAAAATTTAAAAAAAAAAACAAACAAACTTAGGAGCAAATAGTTGGCCTATAATTAACAGCCATGGTATCGGGACAATCTTTCAAGAAAAGGTGGATGATTAAACCAAGCACAAAAGTATGGATAAGAGTTTTCCAGGATTCTGAAATGGTAGAGGACATTATGAGATTTGTCAGAGTATGAGGGTATGGAAAAACATAGTCTGTTAGTCTCCATGAATCTGGGATTCTAGAGAATCCATACACCTCAGCCTATAAGTCAACCTGAGGCTCAAAGCGAACCACAGGCTCTTGACCAGTTCCACAGCTGTCCCCAGGCTGTGTTGGCAAAAGGGGTGTGAATCTCCAGAGAGCCAGTGATGAAGTGATAAGACGCTCAGGTTTTTCTCTAACACTTCTATCTGATAGGAGTCTCTCCTCAAATATTTGGTGACCATGTGGTTTGGCTGAAGGGAAGAACGTTTATGAGCACAGCAGAATATTGGCGTCAGAATGTCCTAGATATCTGAATCCCAAGGGACTGACTGGGCTGGACATCAAACCAAGATTCTGATAAAAGGAGATAACAGAGACTACCCAAAGAAGGAAAGGTGCTTGGCTTGCCCTGAGTCAGAGGTACCGAGAGACGCTTAGGAAGCAGCTAACTTAGGAAGTTTTGAGCCCATGAATAGGTAAGTCAAAACTTTAAACTTCAATAACTTGTAGCAATAGTGAAGATTTTTTTTCTATTCCATTAAGGGATATCTGTCGGCTTTGCTCTAGATGCTTCTGTCATATGAATACTGCCTTTAATATTGTCTCTAAAATGAATGTTAATAAGAACTGTTTAATGATTATGTTTTGTTTTTTTGTTGTTGTTGCTTGTTTGTTTTCATTTCATTTTATTTCTTTTCAGTGTTCCAAAATTCATTGTTCATGCACCACACCGAGGGCTCCATGCAATACGTGCCCTCCATAATACCCACCACCAGGCTCACCCAACCCCTCTCCCCCTTCCCCTCCAAAACCCTTTGTTTGTTTCTCAAAGTCCACAGTCTCTCATGGTTTGTCTCCCCCTCCGATATAATCATTTATTTAATGTTAGGCTGTATTGTAATTAAAGATTGTTTTGGATCTTTTCATTCCACACATGAGAAAACTGAGCCTCAGAGAAAAGATATGGCTTATCTGAGTAACACAGTTGGTCGAGGTTTATGATGGGAACAAGTGTCCTGACTTCTAATTCGGTTTCCTTGCTAGAATATCTATAAATTGGGTTCTTATTTTGATCTCTTCTCATGGGGAGGATATGGATTTCATATCAAATACAGTTAAGTTTGAATTCTAAGTTCAGAACTCCTTATCTGTGTGAATTTAGATAAATTACTTTAAATTCTGAGCCTCAGTTTTCTCATCTGTGAAATGGGATTAGAGGCTAGGGAGATAAAAGAGAGTATTTGTAAGGTCCCTAGCCCAGGGCCTTTGTCGGTCCAGACAGTAAGTACATGTTAACTGATGTTATAAGTGCCTCAAATCACAGGTTGGGTTTTGCTCTGAAGAAGTAGTCTGATTGCAAAACCGCATTTTGGATTCTACAACCATAAATGAGAACTCTCTAAGTGAATTTCAGCTGAATTTCTGTCTCGAGGTTTTGACATAAAATAAACATTCCTGTTTCCTTGACATTTGAATGGCAAAGAAGAGAGTAGAGTTAATAGCTTTTCAAAATCTAGTGATGCTTCTTCCCACTGCTGTAGGTCATCAATCAAAGAGTAATAACATTTATTGAATTTCATGATCAGTAAGATAATAAGATACACCTTTGAAACCATTACAATGAGATATTACTTCATACCTGTTAGGACATCAAATGCACAAGAGATAACAAGTGTTGGCAAAGATGTGGTGAGGACACAGGAACTCTTGTATCTTACTCATGGGAATGGAAATTGGTACATGTAATATGAAAATCAGTATGGTGGTGGAGGGATGCCTAGGTGACTCAGTCAGTGAAGCGTCTGACTTTGGCTCAGGTCATGATCCCATCGTCCTGGGATTGAGCCCCATATTGGACTCCTTGCTCAGCTTTTTCCTCTGCCTGCCCCCCACCCCCGCTTGTGTTTGCTCTCTCTCTTGCGCGCGCTCTCTCTCTCTGATGAGCAAATAAATAAAATTTTGAAAAAAAAAGAAAGAAAAGCAGTCTGGTAGTCTCTCAAAAAATTAAAACTAGAACTTACATACAATAGAACTTACATACAATCCAGCCGTCCTACTTCTAGGTATATATTCAAAGGAATTGAAATTAGAATCTTAAAGAGATAATATGCAACTCCCCAGAGTTTTTATCAGACTTGATCACGTGAACCTCCAGCAATGATTAGCAACAGTTTAGATTTTTCTATCCTGGCCCTGGTTCCCATGGAGATTTCTGCTCTGGTAACTTGTGATTCTCTGTATTTCCCTGTGTCTGTCTCCAGTTTTGGTGGAAGCAATTTACTCTGGCAGATCTGAGAAGGGCTGTTGATTTTTCAGCTTGATCAGTTTTTTATTTGTTGTTAGCATGATGTGACAACTTCCAAACTTCTTATATCCCAGACAAGACCCATTCGTTTCTTTAAACTTTTATGATGCTTTAAACTGAGGGATACATCCTTCTAGAAATACAGGGCTATGATACAGAGACTATGTCTAATGACATTTTTAAATTACTGGATTTGAGACCTCATTCTTGGATTCTAATCATTTTCAAAGTTACCATCTGGTAAAGAAGTCAATTAATCATGTTAGGAGAGGCAGGTTCCTATATACATCTATGCAGAGTAGGTAATTTTAAATGGTTAATTCCCAAAGACAATGATGAAAGGAGGAAAGATATATTTGGAAAATATAGGATTGTAGATAATTTAGTTCAACAGAAATAGAACCTGAATATTTTACCTAAAAACTCCAAATCATCCCTAGTTTTCAACCTAAATTTGTTTGAATTGAAGCTTGAATTTTGTCTCCTCAAGAGACCCTCTATATGGGTTTTGGTAAATTTCCAATTATGTATCAACTCACAGTGCTTAAAATGTACCGGGGAACGCCCACAATGAAAGGGGAGCGCACACTAATGCTTCACTGCAACCCTGTCTATTGCAAATGAGCTTTGTTAAAGGAACTGAAGGGAGATGAATGGAAGAGCATGTAAGGAATCAGAGCGTAATGCACCAACCCAAGCGAGGCCTGTGGAGCTCATGTTTGGTTTTGGTGGATTCACCATTGCTAGCCTTTAGGTGATGGAAGCTGTGATTTCTCCAAAGTCTCTCAGACAGTAACATCTTTTGTCTGGATATATTTGCATCCTACTATTGCAGAAGACCTGGTAATGAATGTGCTGGTAAGAAACAGAGCTCAGGTTGTCCCCCTCGCTTAAACTTCTAAAATTATTTTACTTTGGAGAAGATTTCTGGAGTGTAAGCCCTGGGATTCAGGGGTCCCTTTCAGTCAGTGAGGCTCACTTACCTTGAGGCAAATACTTGCCACTTTTTTCTTAGATGCAACCCTTCAGTGGGAAGCCACTGTATCAATCAGGTGCTGCCTGCACCTTGCCAAAGGCAAATTTCTTCGGATTTGGGATGTGTCCTCTAGGTTTTCACTGCTAGACTTGTCCCTTCCTGCATGCGCAGAAGGTTAAAACAAACAAACAAACAAAAACAACAAAAAACCCACAAAAACCCCCCAAAACCAAAACCAACAGCAACAAGCTTTTTATTCTCACAGCCTTTTGGCAGTGCTGTAGCCTTGGTTTATAATGTGGTAATTAAATTTTCTTTTGTACTCGGAGAAAATTTTAAACGTGGCTTCATCGTGTCTCTCCACACCCAGTGGTGTCAGAAGACTTAAAAACAATTACATAAGCTTCAAAGGTGTGAAGGCCATTTCATTCTGGGGTTTTGTTTCTCTTTTCCAGCTGACTCTGGAAGGCCTGTTTCTTCTCCAGAGGCAAGCATCTTGTTGCTGGGTATCACATGCATAGAGGGGGAACTTTGAAACTGGATCTGTGAACTTCTCCTTCCTTCCCCAAGCCCTCTGACCTCTGCTGCGTTTTTCTTTCCCAGAAATTCCTGTGAAAATAGGAATGGTGGACTTTGAAAATCTAGACCATCCAATTCAATCATCTTAATCTTACCACAAATCAGGGCTGCAGTGGGGAATGTTATTAAAATATATTAGCCTATACTCTAAAGGAAATTTAGTCATTTATTTAAAAAAGAATGTTCTTCGAAGGTATCTAATCACTGTGAACAGCCACTGATTTACCCGTCATTCTGTTTCTCTGAGTCCGGATCAACCTCACATGTCTTCCAAAACACATTCGTTTTGAACGGGGTCGCTAAAGGACAAAGGTCATTTTTAACAGCCTAGAAAATGTGGATTCTCTTAACAATGCAGCCACAGCAAAGTATGAAGCTGCCTTTCTGGGTGAAAGAATCATTGAGGAACTGAGAGCAAGCTACAAAATGCAATCAAAGGCAAGCAGATTTGCTCTTAGCATGTAACAGGAAGCCTGCTGCCTTTCCTTCGTAGTACAGGAGAAAGAGTAAATAAGATCAGACTGAGGAAATAATCCGTATCTCGTGGAGCCTACCTGCTCTGTGATAAGGAGTTGTTACAAAATAACACAAGCTGTATTTTTCTTTAGGACCAAGGCATTCATTGACATGAAGGACAACTCAAGGTCATTTATTCATTCACTTCTATATTTATTTAAAGATATATAAATATATATATGTATTCTTAAAATATATATATATACATATATATATGTATATTTAGAAATTTTATTTATTTGACAGACAGAGGTCACAAGTAGGCAGAGAGAGAGAGAGGGGGAAGCAGGCTCCCTACCAAACAGAGAGCCTGATGTGGGGCTCGATCCCAGGACCCTAGAATCATGACCCGAGCTGAAGGCAGAGGCTTTAACCCACTGAGCCACCCAGGCTCCCTTTTTTAAAAATATATTATTTTTAGAGATTTAACTTCTATGTTTATTTAAAAAGGCAATATGAAATTCCTACTATGAAGTTACCATGGAGAGTTAGAGGGACAAGAGGAAGGTGGGTGGCAGCCACCAAAATGATGAGAAGACCTTGAGAAGTTCCCAGTATGATGGGGAAGAATGCAGTACATATAAATAATCATAATTTGTAGTTACAAGTGTGATCATAGAGCCTTGCACAATGGGTTGTGGAAGGACCCATTTAGCCTGGGAAGAAGGGAGGATTTATTGAAGATACATGGACCGCTTGTAAGTCACTGGTAAAACAGATCTACCTGTTCTAGACTTTAAACTTTCTCAATTAGACCAATAAGCTGATCCACTTTCATACTCCAGTTATGAATGGCCCTGTAAGCAAGTCAGGAGGAGGACCGAGCAGCTGAGACTTGGAATGCAAAAGCAGGAAACAGGAGGTGGTGTGGGGCTAATAACCTTTCATGTTCAAGGGTCCCCCGAGTCTGTGTCTCTGGTAGTCGAAGTGAATTAGGTGGCGTGAAGAGGGGTTATAGGCACCTACAGCTTGCCCTTCGGAAATGAGCCCAGTAAACAAACCAACTGCCCTGTGTGTCTACACCTTCATCTTCTCGTTATGCTTCTTATGAGGCTTAAGGTGTGAGTGCCCCCCCTCACTAGCTGTTGTGGTGCACGTGCACATGTGCATGTGGCAATTCGAGCTAGACCTTAACCAGGAATTCGGGAAGATTAGAAGGGAGCACTGGGCAGAGGGGAGTGAAAAACAAGACGGAGAAGTTTGTTCAAGAAGGAAAGGGAGAAAAAGGCCGGCTCTCCAGGGTAGAGCGGATTCTGTTTCCTTGGTCCTCCATGCCTCCTCCTTCCCCAGATTCACATTGTTTGCTCCTGATGACTTGGGGAACACCCTCTTCCTCGAACGTCGTTGGTCCAAGTACTAGACATCCACAGAGAACAAAATTGAAAGGCAGCTGGAGTGAAACCAGATTATGCCTACGAAATGGTAGCTTGCAACAAAATTCTGTGTTTGGTTTCCTGACGATCCTGAATAATAGATAATAGATAGTGTTGGGTCCGTAATCAAAGGAGGGAGACTGATACATAGCGAAAGTCAAGCAAAGCTTTATTTCGAGCCAAGCATCGAGAATCAAACTGACCGGCCAGGACCGTCTCTTACAAAGAGGCAACCCCTCCCTGCCTCACAGCCTAACTTTTATAGAGCAAAGGCCATGTGGTTGGGCCTGGCCACACACAGGTGGCTAATGAGATTGCAACACACAGAGAAAGCTGCAGTCAGGCTAGGTCACACATAAGTGACCGATTGAATTACAATTTACCCTATAGTAGACATTTGAACTAGCCTATCACCTTGGTCAGAATTGGCGCCCAAAGGGCGGGGCCCATACTCTTTGGTAGCTAGGGAGACAGTATGCGCGTCCCACTGATTGGATGTCTCCAACTGGCCTGACCCGCCCTTGTATTGGGGCTTTGTTACCTGGGACTGGTTTCCCGGACTTGCTTTTAAGTTTGGCTGTTCAACCAAAATGGAGCCATTTTGGCTAAACAGGCCCTTACAGATAGTATAGACAGAAATTGCCAAAAAATCTAAGTGGCTCTCGTGTACTTTAATGGATTAATATGGGAGAGTCCTTTGTATTTTTTTTTTTGAGTCCTTTGTATTTTTAAAACAACCTTGATGTGTGAATTTCAAAATATTATAACTAATGGCTCATTATAAAAAATACTATCACAGTATCTCAGTAGGCTAAGGGCCCCATTCTTGATTTCAGCTCAAAGTCATGATCTTGTGGTCTTGAGATGAAGCCCTAGGTTGGCTCCATGCTGGGTGTGGATCCTGCTTAAGATTCTCTCTCCCTCAGCTGCCCCCCCCATCTGTGTCTCTTCATTTCTAAAAATAAAATAAAATTTGAAAATGTAAAAACTAACGTCTTATGAACTCAAATCATTATTTTGACTTGTCATTGTTAAGCGTGTGCCTTACTTTCAAGAGGATAATAAGTTACTTTAATTGTTGGCTTCCTTATTTAAAAGCTTATTTAGTTTTTACAGTTGGGGTATTGACATTGCTAAGTCTTTCGGGTTTTCCACAGTGGTAACTGTTATTTTTGTGTAAGGATTAGGAAAGGTGCCCCGTGACTAGGCAAATCAGGTTTTCTATGGCAGTCCGCCTCTGTGCTTTTATATGCTTTTCAAAAAAGGCAATTCATTAAAAAATAATGAGATTTTGTTTATTTGGAAATAAACTCATAAATCAGAAACATATTCCTCTGGACCGTATATCCTGATTTTTTTTCCCACAAAATTTGGTACTTTTACCCATGATTATAATAATGTGAAAAGGCATAGCTTGGAAAATTGAAAGTTAAAGGAAACTTTCTGGTGAGATTTAAAATGTGGATTGGGTATCATTTGAATGGAATTGAGCCTCTGGGGGAAGTCATTAAAAAGGATGGTTAAACTGTAGGTGTAGTTAAAGGCTGAATGAAGCTGGATAACTCCTATAGATTTTAAAGTGAGAATGGTAATATCCTGTTCAGATTTATATTCTTTCTTTACTGAGATTTTTGTCAGATTCTTGAATTTTAACTTGCTCAGTGTAATATCGAATGAAAATTCCATTAGGTTAATCCCACAGAAGCAGTGTGCAACCTTCTCTTTATGCAATCCCCTTGTGGTTTGGGTGTCTAGAACATCCAAGAACTTGCGAATCAGTATCGGTTTCAAGGGCTTATGTAATTTCAGGAAATGAATGAAGTGCCCCCTCTGACCTCCAGTATGTGAACCTAGTTGAAGAGAAGCTGGTGTTTTTTTCCCCCAGCGACCTTGAAAATCACCTCTGTGACAACGTAAGCCATATTCTACATGTCAGAGGAAGACAGACATTTTTAAATGAAGTAGTGAGAGTTCGAGGAAGAAAAGTGACTAACCCAATATATCAGCCCAGTCTAGGTGAAGATGAGTCCTGAAAAAAAAAGCTTGGCATATCCTACTTCCCATTGACAACTAACACTGAAGTCAATAGCTGGGTTCTGGCCCTGTGCATTCCCCCTTTTTTTTAGAATACCCAGAAGCAACCTGTTTTAATTCAAGAGAAAATTTCTTATTTAGATGAAAGAGACTGCCCAATTCACTTCTGCCCCAAGGGCCATATGCAGAAGCACAGGTACAGGAGGAAGGCCAATGATAAAAGAAAACCCGGGACCCCTATTCTCAGTGTGACTTTGAGGTCAACTTCTTCAAGGTTCATATTTTTATTCACAAAATAGGAGTAATAGTTTTGTATTGACTCACGAGGTTATAAGGATTAAATATGATAACACACTTGAAGTGCTTAACATAGCGCCTGACCTTTAAAGCAAATGCTACAATGGGAGAAAGCTACTATAAATAGCTCAAGATGGTTGTTTCCCTGGGCCTTTTGCTTCCTGCACTGATTCTCTTTTAACTAGATGGCGGTCATGGATTTGTATCTCTTCTGGGGAAAAATAAGGACCTATGGAACTAACCTGGTTTCTATCCCTTTGTCACGATACCAGCTTTTCCTCAGGAAGTGCCTGGAACAAGTGTAATTCCAATGCATCATGAGAGGGCTCATTATTTATGAATAGCTATCTAACTAAGGTAAGACCAAGAAAACCTTGGCAGGATGTCTTACTGCTGTCCTTGGTTTACTAGACTTAGTGGTGAGTTCTTATTTTTAGAATTCACGTCATTAGCATAGAAGCAGTGTAATTGTGAGAACTAGGTCTGAAGGAGAGAATTCTGCCCCCTAGAGAATGGGTGCCCTGCCTTCCCAATACGAGAGAAGAGGAGGACGCTGTCTGCGGCTCCACAATTTAGTGACTCAGTTCTGTCCATCTCTGATGTTGACTGAGGTTGGCTCAAAGTGATACTCATTCCTTCCACACACAGAGCAGCTGCTGCTTTTTGAAGGTTGGATGGATGACAATGAACATTATAACCTCCCCGTAACACACAGTTGACACTTCTGTGCTTTGGGGCATTTTGACCCATTTTGGCACCGTTACCTTGCTGCATACGACGCTTGTTCAAGCAAGTCTCAGCTTTCTCTGAGCTTATGGATTTCCATCTGGTTGGGTTGGAGCAACTGCTTTTGTCCGTTGACCAAACCAACAAAGAGTAAAGGGTCAGGAACAAAAATTACTAGGATACAGGTGCCGGAATGGGTGTATTTCTATGACAGGATCCTTTTTAGTAAGAGGATATATTTTTTTCCAGAGCTCCAAATACCGCTGTCACCATCCCATTGGACAGACTAAAGGAGCAGCCTCCATGAACCGATTCCGTACATGACTTCAAACCATGCGTACTCGAGCACAAAACATTTCTAACTCACTTCAGTAAGAAACCACCTTCTTCGTGGTGGAGGAAAATTCTATGCCTGAATGGCAATGTATGTATTTGTAGCTCCCTTTCTCGAGATGGGCCTGATCCGCATATTATGATATGCCAGCAGTGTTACTGAATATCTATATGATGATAATATGATATTATATATGATGATAATTACACATCATATAGTCACCTTTAAGGTGAAATGCTTTGGCTTATTTCATTCGAATCCCTTCAATTAAAAACCATATGATAGTTGGGTCACCTGTTAAAAAGAAAGCAAATGAGGGTGTATCTAAAGCTTTGGCTTATTCTCATAGAACAGTAAATTACAATTGAAATGTAGGGATGTGACAAAAACTCATCCAAGACCATGGAATTTCTAGGCCCAGAAAGAATTTCAGGTTTAACTCTTAGTCATCTTAACTTTGCGGATAAAAAACTGAGACTAAAGGAAGCAAAGTGACCTCTCAAGGTCATGGATGAGTAAGTGGTGAAGTTGACACCCCAAGCTGGATCTGTCAGTTTTAAGACCAGTGCTCTTCAAACTATGTAGTCAAGCTATCTTCTCTTCAACATTATACAGTTCAATTTTATATGATTTAGTAAATACTTATGATTTCCTATACCTATCTAGTTCCTACTACCTCATATGGATACCCTCTGAAACAAGTATCAACTGGCTGAGATTTAATGAAATGATCCAGAATTTACCTTTTATTTTATTTGAGTTCTATTTTTGTTGTTGTTGTTGTTTGTTTGTTTTTTAAGATTTTTTATTTCTGAGAGACAGAGAGAGAGAGCACAAGCAGGGAGAGGAGCAGAGGGAGAAGCAGACCCCTGCTGAGCAGGGAGCCCAATGTGGGGTTTGATCCCAGGACCCCTGAGCTGAAGGCAGATGTCTAACCAACTGAGGCACCCAGGCACCCCACCAGGAGTTCTATTTTTGTGTCTTACAAATATATATATGCATTTATATATTGCTGTATATATTTATAATTTATATTATATATATATATACATATAAAGATATGTAATTTTTGAAAAATTTTTTGGATGACTGAGTGACGGGAAAGGTCGAGTCATAACCACCTATCATAATCATGTACTCCAGAGATGAAATACCTGGTTTCCTTTATACACTTTCTTCTTCACACAGGCATGCTGGGAAATGGTTATTAGTAGAAGCTATTTTGTTCATTCCAGACTAATTTGACGGAACTGGTAGCAATCTGCTTCCCATTATTTCATGATGCATGGAGACTGGTGCTGTCATAGCACAAGCTATGTGTGCATGTTCAGATGACTCAACGGTCTGACTTTGCCAAGTCAATTCATTAACCCATTGTTTTATTGACACATGCAGACGGCTTACCATGCATCAGGCGCCCAAACTGGGTTCCCCAACCCTACTGGCATTTTCCTTTCATAGCCCCAAATGGAAGTACAGGAATCCAACAATAGATTTGCATTGAGGAGTTAACCTGGCAATGGGACAAACCTATTGGAAAAAGAGGCACTGCCTGCAAATATGGTAACCAAGTAAGAATAGAAAATCTACCCTCTATCCGGACAAATGGTTAAGTACCAGGGGACCAGCCAATAGGTCAGCAGATTTCAGGGAGTGGATTCAAGCAAATCATCCAAGATTACAGAATCCAAGATGGTGCCCAGAAGTGCTTGCATATTGCATGTATCAGTACCTGAAGCTCAATATGAGTGAGGAAGTCAGCAACCAACAACAGCGTCAATGTCTAGTTAAACAAGCAAATAGGGGTGCCTGGGTGGCTCAGTGGGTTAAAGCCTCTGCCTTCAGCTCGGGTCCTGGTCTCAGGGTCCTGGGATCGAGCCTCGCATGGGGCTCTCTGCTCACAGAGGAGCCTGCTTCCTCCTCTCTGCCTGCCTCTCTGCCTACTTGTGATCTCTGTCTGTCAAATAAATAAATAAAATCTTTAAAAACAACAACAACAATAAGCAAATAAAATAAATAATAATCTAAAATAAACAGTAAAAATCTGCTAGAGGCAGAAATGATGAGAAATCCAGGGTATATTTTCTGTGCAATAGTCATACACTATTTCTTTGTCTTTTTCCTTTATACTCAGCTAATGTCGACTCACATTTGGGAGTTTCAGTTGGTTATTCCCACCGTTAGACTCTTCTATTTCTTGCCCCTTCTCCCGGAGGAACTAACCGTACAGTGCATCATCACAAGCTTAGAACTGATCAGACAGGAGTATTTTCAACTGATTGCTGTTCCCTGCTCTCCTCCAGTTACTGATGCCTGAGCGGGGCCCCATGAGCTGGATTTGAATCTATGCTGCTGAACTGAATAACTTCCACAGTTCAAGTTTCCTAAGTTCATTCATCTGCAGCTCTCTCTCTTCTCTTTAAAACAAATCACCTTAGGCACTCTTACAGACAGGCCCTGATGCCATACTCTAATAGCTCGGTTATGTTGGTAATTACAATCATATGAGAGACGTCTCCCGTGCAGACGATGACAACAGCAGCCTGATAAGGGCAGGACATTGGTAATTTGAGTTCCCACTTAAAAAAAAAAAAAAAAAATCTGATTTTTTTTAAACATGTTTTCCTTCTCTGCTTAAAACTTCAGAATTTCATGAGCAATGTTGGAGAGTTGGGGCAGTTACACAACATTCAAATTTCAAGCTCTGATAAGCTCTGATCTCTAGGAAAAAAAAAAAAAAAGTGACTCACCAGCCTATGGTTTATGGAACTGTGTCGTGTTACTCTGAGAAAGCAAAACATATTGGCTCCATAAAGAAAATGGAAGCATTTGTCTTCAAAGAGATGTAGGTAAGAGGGTTTAATACTGTCAGTGAAATCATGTTCCCTGTATGAAACATCTGCTGATTTTCTTTTCACTCGAGAAAGCCAGTATTGTTCTCACATGGTATCCCCATTTGGCAGTTCAAGCAAAGTTGCCCCCCAAAGGGCCTGGGATTGATTGATTGATATTTGCTTATTTGTATTCAAGAAAGTTAAAAAACACATGTCCCTAAATGTGAAGAAGTTTAAAAGGTTCTCTAAGAGTTCTACTTTCTTTACAATGGCAAAGAAGTCCTGCTCAGCAAGCTGATTAGCACTGAGAATCTAACTCTTCTGTTTTGCTTTGCTTTTTTACAGTTGTGATCCTAAGTCTGGCTCTTTCCTCTGTTTCTCATCTATCATCCTGTCTGATCAATACACGGCGCCTGTCCCCGGATGGCACAGTTTCCTGTTGCTTTCTCCTGGTGTGTAGTTTTTGGGATAAAATAACAAGAGATGGAGATTTTCAGTGAATCTTTCAAAACTCAGCTTTCTTTTGTTTCCAGAAGTCTGCATTCATTTGATTCTATAGAAGTGGTAGGATTTTCCCCTTGTTTTGATCCTGGCTCTCTGTTTCTGGTTTGACATAAATGAGGTATTCTTAAGTGGCTATAAAACTAATGCATATTATTAACACAAAACATTCTCAGGGGCACAGGAAGTTTTGAAAGTGACCTTTGATACTGCTTGTCTTAACCAATTCCTCAGGAATCAATTTAATCACAGAAGGGATGTTTACAAGAAGATCTGCCATGTACATACGTGTGTGCATATTTTACAGGCTGTTTTCTTGGATTATTAGCATTAAAAACATGATGGAAAAGAGGCCGAACATGGTGTGCCTGTTCCTGTTATTTTATATTTACATTGGATCCTTGTAAAATCTTTTCCAAAGAGTGAGTAAGATTCCTAGACAGAGAAGATTCTGAACTCTGCAGAACTGAAAACCAGTTGAAATATAGTGAAAAGCATTTGCTTTGGATATTTTAAGTAAGTGGATTAGTGTCACAGAATTGGAACAACACCAGAAAAACAAAACAGTAACAACAAAATCCAACTTTAAATGAAACAAGAAAAGAACATTTCAAGGATAAGAGATTGCTGGATAAACTTTTGGAATGTAGCAATAATATGTTGATAGGCTATAGAATACTATAATTAAGACCTGGAACAAATAGAATTAAAAAAAAAAACAGTTGGGATAGAGATAGGAGTTGGAAGGGTAACATAATCTAATCAATAACACACTCTATCATGCAAGAAGAAAGGAAGCTCTTGATCAATGTCTTCAACTCTACCATAATTATGGTCCTCTAGTATGAATAAGGGAATGGTATTTTGGGGGCCAGTTAACAATTTAGAATTAGAATGGTATGTCAACACAACACCGAACTGAACAACTATCTGGAAATCTCCACAAGGATAAGAAAAACTTAACTCTTCATTTGACTGTTGAGATATTAAATAAATATAATCTGAGAATATGCAGTCAGTTCTGGGTCACACTTGTTCTGAAGATGTGACTTAGTTCCATGCACTTGATATACAAGGGAACAGTGTGAGCATAACATGTAATTTGAGCTAAGCTTTGTGTTTCCTATATGTGATTTTGTGCTTAGGAAACACTAGGTAAATGAAAACAACTTTACCTACGTGAAATGAGAAACATAGGAATGCACAAAACCCATCCGCCCGATCCTAGTACATCTCCCAGTCATTTCAGGGGCCCGCATGTGTTACAGGCTCATTCACCCATCCCTCAGTATTACAACTTTCCAACAGACTTCAGACAATCTTCCTTCCACCACTTTGCAATAAACTCATAAGCTATCCCCCCTTCTTCTGATGCCCACGTCCACAAGTAAACCTCAGACCTTTCTCAAGGCAAAGTGCCATGTTTATTGTAGCATTTATGCATTCCTTAATACTGACCAAGTGTAAAACTGCCACTCTTTCTATTAGCATCCTGAGTTTTTAAAATTTCCTTATTACTTTTATTATTTATTTTTAATTACATATTACTGATAAAACTTTTAAGTATTATGCCCCCACCTTATTTTTGTATGTCCTTTTTTTTTTTTTTCTTTTTTCCTAGGTCATGCATAGCATGGTGGATTTTTAAGAACACTGAGGTCATGTTATAGCAGAACTACTACACCAAACAGGAGAATTCAGGGGTGATGGTCTGTCCCAGGACTCCGTGCCCTGAAGGTGCTGTTTCTTGTGAAATGGGATCTGTTCGCTATCCTCACATTAGCAAGAAAATCTAAACATGTTACTTTGTCTTCATTTGCAAAATTGCCCTCTGGTCATTTTATTCCTAATGCCCCTGTGGCTTCATTTACCTAGAATGAACCTAAACCAGTTGGCAAGGCTTCCCACTCTGAGAAGGGTTTTCCAAAGACCAAATGCACCATTTTCTTGTCTTTTCAAAGAGAGCCACACAGGAAGGAAAACAAGAAATTCAACTTTTAAGCTGGGCTATTCATGCCCTTTGCTAAATCCTGGCAAAGAATCATGGTTTTTCATTACGATTCATCTCACTGATTTCCTAATGGAATGAACTGGCCTTTTCATTAAGGCCATAGGAGAGCGAAGTTGGGTGACCCAAGTCATTAACTGTTGTTATCTGATGAGTGAAAAATGGATTACTTTTCAGTATGCATTTGGGGATCCCTGTGTTTTCTTTCACTGGGTTCTTTTTTTGTGGAAATTGGTTCAAGGGGAATGAGAAGGTCAATCTTGCGTATTCTGTCCCACTAGAACAATGTATGTCTTTCTGCTCTGTGGGCAGGCGAAATAAAATAGATGGGTTCAGTAATCAGAAATGTAACACTAATATTCGTATTTCCCATTTCTAAGAGAGCCCAGACATCTCACCGGCTCAAGAACATTCTATTCCCGTAACAAACAGGAATGTTACTTCATTAGTTTCCTAGCTGTTCCAACAAAGCCAAAACACAAACACGTGCATGCACAGTGACATCTCTTTTTTCTACCAAACCCACCTTTGTAGAGATATCAGTTTGCATAAGAGAGGAGAATAGATTCATTTAAACCCCACGCTAAATTCACTATTAGGAATATAATGCTCTCTAACACTGAGGTTATTAAAGTACTCTGTGGATAAACAATGTAATTGCATCTTTGCTATAATGTGAGTGCAATTCACTATATAACACCTGTGATTTATAAATAATTGAAAAGAATAGTTTACTTATTTACTTTATACTTATTTACTACATTTACTTATTTGGGATAATATTAAATATAATTTCACAAAGTAGTATTTATCTTATGACTTATCAAAATATCATCTTATGAAGGTCAGATTTTATCTTATTATAGTCTTAGTCTATAACATAGACTGAACTGTTTGCATTTCCAATTCATTATATTATTAAATTTTAAATAAGAAGAAAAAATAGTGGGTTAGGATTGGGTTAAGAAATATATAAGCCATTAGATACGATGTTCAAACAACTTTATTACAAGGAAACAATCTATCATCCAGGCATTTTGTACACATAGTATTTAAAATTCAGATATTTTGTAATGTGTGTTTTTGTTTGGGGGGGAGAGAATGTATTAATAATTAGCAAACTGCTTTTGAAATTCAGATCAGGAAAGGAGAAATCGTGAATACAGTTTTTAGAATAATTGTGTGCAGAAGTTTGTCTAAACAGTTCTGAATTTTGACACCTTCATCCTTTGTTCTTGTGAATCAAAGCAATAGTTGCAATGTGAAATATGTTGCCGGGTCATGATTTACAAGGTAGCAAAGTAACTGGGCATTATAAATACAGTCAGCCAATATATTAGTAGGGAAAAAAAAAAAACTATTCAAGATGTATATTATCTTCAAGCAGCACTATAGAAATCCACAACCAAGTGTAAGATTTTCAAACCAGTGAAATTTCAAAGTAACTCCTTCCAGCTCAGCCTCAGCGAGATCTCTATTTTATATGGCATGAGTAGCCTGTAGAGATAGCAGTGGGGATAGGAGATCTACAGAAATGTACAGAAGTTTTCCATTTTGAAGAGTAATCATTGCCTGGAACATTTACATGTGTATAATCACAAATAACTTTGAAGGCTATAGAAGTGTGGCTGTAATTTTTTTGGTGTCAAATCCAGCTTTAATAATGAAGCTAAAACTTCAAATGGCTCTTTTGACTTAAAAACAAGAACAAGGGGCATCTGGGTGGCTCAGTCGGTTAAGTGTCTGCCTTCAGCTCAGGTCATGACCTTAGGGTCCTGGGATTGAGTCCCACGTCGGGCTCCCTGCTCAACAGGGAGTCTGCTTCTCCTTCTCCCTCTGTGGTCTCTCTTGCTCTTGCTCTGTCTCAAATAAATGAATAAGATCTTAAAAAAAAAAATAGATAACTGAATCAATCGGTCCTTTTGCCTTGATAAAAACACCAATCTTTTGTTGATTTATTCATTCACTCATTCATTAAGCATGTATTTATTGAGCACATATTATGGTTTAGGATCCAATGTTAGGCATTGACTTTGCAGTGTAGAATAAAAACAAAAGGCACAATCCCTGTTCTTATTTATAAAGCTTCATTATAATATGGAACACTAAAATTATACACTTAGAAGAAATAACGGTGAAAAAACAATGGTAATCATCCACCTCTTAACTTGCATACTAGAAAACTAAGATGCGAAGAAATAAATTGTCTTGACAAGGGTCACACCTGTGGTTAGTTGTCAGTACGGAGGTAAAACCCAATTTCCTGACTTTTTCTCTAGTGATATTGCCCCTGCACTGGCTGCTTGTACTTAGTTGCTACCATTGAAAAATATTATTCTCATTAAGATATTATGAATCTTCAGCAGAATTCCTCCCACATACTCAGATAATGAAAACTGAGAATTATCTTTGGCTCGTTTCTCTCTTATTGCTTGGTTTTATCAACTGCTAAATAACATAAAGCCATTTGTATTCCTTTTATGTTTGCCAAATTCTCCCTCTACTCACTAACTTCAGGCCTCATTAATAAATGACTCTTGATTCATTCCACCCCCCCCCCTTTATGTGTGCACTGCCCCACCCCTCCCCCACAGCCCAGTTGTCTCTTTCCCCTCGAATCTGTGGGCAGATTCCCCTTCTGTCTCTGACCTCTGGTGGCTCCACATTGTCTCCCACACCAAATATAGCCTCCTCAGCAGAAGATGAAGCTCTTCAGGGTCTGGCACCTTTTTTTTTTTTTTTTAAATTATGTTCAGTTAGCCACTATATAGTACATAATTAGCATCGATGTAGTGTTCAATGATTCATTAGTTAAGTATAACACCCCATGCTCATCACAACACGTCTGGCACCATTTTTTGTTGTTGTTGTTGTTTTGTTTTTTTAGCCTTTGCTTCATTAGAGGTGCCCCAAACCACATCAGCTGCCAACACTCTTGTTTCCCCAAGAGTTTCTGCATTCTGTCTTCATTCACATTTTTCTTTAGGTTTAGAATACATGCATAACCTTTCCTACCTCTTGAAAACTCATGAAATTACCACTTGCATGCCACTTTTGTGGACCTCCACCAGTGGATTAAATTGTTCCTACTTTGATCCCATACCAGTTGGGTTTGTACTTCCTTTAAGCGTTCCTGTTGCCCAAAATCTAACAGTTTTGTTGTTGTTTCCATACTTATCATATTTTCCTACTAGACTACTAATTCCTTGAGGACAAGCCGGGGACGATGTCTTATTTAAGTTCATAACTGTAGTGTTACAAACACTATATACACATTGCCTGGTGCTCAGTAAATGTGCATTAAATCAAATCAAATATATCTATATCTATTTATAGATATAGATATATTTAAGTTCATAACTGTAGTGTTACAAACACTATATACACATTGCCTGGTGCTCAGTAAATGTGCATTAAATTAAATCAAATATATCTATATCTATACATAGATATAGATATATTTTAGACCTAAATTCTATTCTAAAAGGTAAGGATGCTTTCCTGTCTCCTTCCCTTCTGCCCTATTATTTTTTCTCCTCCCTCCTTCCTTGCCCTTCTATCTCTTCTAGAAAAATGTAGAGGTTCTAATTCTGTATCTGTTTTATTATATAACAGGTGTAAGATTCAGTGAAAAGTTTCAAGGAGTTGTCATTTAGTGGTGTTTGGTTTTTTTGCTCTGTGAGTGACGCAAAAGTCTTAGGAAGTTATTCAAACAAATAAATAGGTGAATAGGCAGAGTGGACTTTATCAGAGGAATATGAGCTATGATATGATCTCTGGTTAAGATCTCTGGTTCTCTGGCCAACTGCCTGAGTTCATACCCTGGGACCTTTACTGACTAGATGTAAGACCTTAAGCAGATAATCTAAGATGCCTGTGCCTTCCTCAGCTTACCCCCTGGTTAAGTGAGAAAAATAAATGAGCTAATACATCAAAAATCTAAAACAGTCTCTGCTACTAGTATGCACTGAATAAATATTTCTTATTGCTTTTATTTAGGTTCTAATCATTATTGCTTTGGTAAAAATAAGCACTTGGAAATTTCAAAAAATTGTATAAAAATTTTCAGGAAAACAGCAATGTTAAATGCTACTTATACAGAATTTAACATGCTGCTGTAGATATCATCTTTTTTTTTTTTTTTAAGATTTTACTTATTTGTCAGAGAGAGAGGGAGAGAGAGCGAACGAGCACAGGCAGACAGAGAGGCAGGCAGAGGCAGAGGGAGAAGCAGGCTCCCCGCCGAGCAAGGAGCCCGATGTGGGACTTGATCCCAGGATGCTGGGATCATGACCTGAGCCGAAGGCAGCTGCTCAACCAACTGAGCCACCCAGGCATCCCCTGTAGATATCATCTTAATTAAATTGTTTCATTTTAAATCATACCAATTTATGTGAATATATTTCTTTCACATTTTGTCCGAATCACCCACTTTTGGACACTCTAAATTCATCATTAAAATAATTCATTGTGGGGCACCTGAATGACTCAGTCATTTGAGCAACCAACTCTTGATTTCAGTTCAGGTCCTATTCTTGGTGGGGGTCATGGGATTGAGCGCCACCTTGGGCTCTGTGTTCAGTGGGGTGTTTGCTTGAGATTCTCTTTCTTCTCTCCCTCTGTCCCTTCCCGTGCTCATGCATGCATGTGTTCTCTCTCTCTCAAATAAGTAAGTAAATCTTAAAAAATAACATTCATTGGAATGTCGTGCATTGTCTTCTGAAAATGCTGAACTGGATTGTTCCTTGAAGAAACAAATTCAAGTCGACCCCTTCCTTGGCTCTTTTCTTTTTCTTCCGCTTCTTATCAAGTACATTCTGGAAGGCTTGGAACATATTAAGATGCACAGAGCCCTTTAGGATTTAAACAGAGAAGAAAGGAAGAAATGAATGGGGGAGGGAGGCAGGCAGAAAGGAAGGGAAGATGGAAGGGATGGGGAAAGAACTGAAATGAGGGAAGAAAGAAGGAAAGAAGGAGGGCAGGAAGGGAGGGAGGAAAGCAGTCTGGCAGGGGAGATCGTTGAACAGAGACTTATTTCAGGAGTCAAAGTTGTAGTTCTCATTACAGTATGAAGCATTTTGATGTGTGGTTGGAGGGACTCGCTGGGTGAATTTTATCTTTACAAAAGCAAAAATCTCGTTTGCATAAGCCAAGGAATCCCATTTCAGTTATATTCCCTTTGGAATTTCAAAAGCTCTCAAGTTCTCCCTCCTTCAATCACAAACATCAGTTCAGTGAGGTTTCTCATCAGCACCGAAGAAGTTAAAGGACATGTGACTCCAATAGACAAAACAAGAAGATATACAGACTCACTGGAAACGTCTAGATTTTGAAAAGTACCTGATGTGGAAAAAAATTGAAAGGGACATTGGAATGGAAAATTCCTTTGCTGGCTTCCTGTTCTCTTTCCTGCTAAGGTGGGATTAGTTACCAGCTGTCAAATGAAATATCACTTTTAATTCTTATTTTGGGGGGAAGGAAAGCATTAGAAAAAAAAAAATGTCTTGGAAGGGAATGAGGCAACGAGAACCTTCCTTTCTATAATTCATTCCTGAAGTTTGACAAGAGGACAAAAGGGCACAAGGAGAGAAGGACAGGACTCTGCCTCCAGTAGGGAAAGTGAGGAAGAAGTAGTTACTATGCAGGTAAATGGGCCTCCTGCAAGAAATTCCTAATGAAGTCATCGGTGTGATAAGGAAGTTAGTTAGGGGTATAGAGCTTGAAGTATTGACGTATTCAGGTAATTACCTCAAATCTTCCCTCGGACAGACAAAGACAGAATCAATAAGAGCGAAATTGTCTCTAAAATGAGGGTGTCTTTGGAAATCCAGTCAGCTGCCTTTGATGCAATCCTCATTCACTCAGAAGGCATGCCTCCTTGAGAGTGATAGCTTCTCAATACATAAGCTCTTCTCCCACAGGATTAGGATTTACCTAATGTTTGGGTACACACATTGTACTGCATCACACCTGTGGCATGCTTGACCGTTTATAAAGCTTTCTCCAGGCATGGTTTCAGTTAATGCCCACCGCAGGGTGTCAACCATTCCATTCCCATAAACGTGGGTGGAACTGGAGTACTGGGAAGCCAGTGTGCAGGCTCACAAAGATGGGCTCGACTTCTATCTCCCGGAGGTGGGGAATTCCAAGGTTAGGAATGCATTCTGTTAACGTTAAGGCAAGAGGTCCTTGGCCAAGGTTAAAAAACAAGATTCAAAAGTGCTAATACAATTTGAATCTCAATTTGATCTTAAAAAAATAGGGGGAATGCATGCAAATCATTTTACCGAAAGACACTGAGGTTTGTGATTCATCTTTATTGCTTTCTTTGCACCTTTATCCATATATCTCCAATAAACATATAGAATTTTAATATCCGGAAGAGATTTTTAAAAGTATTTTTTCCCCCTCTAGGAGGGATCATGCAGCTTTTAACCTGTTTGCGTGATTCACTACATCAGGCTTTTCTGACACGGTCCCCTTCATCATGTTTACTTAAATCATTTGTTGAATTATGGTAAATCATCTTACCACCATGCTGGACTGGATTGCTTCTTAAGAAAGCAAATTCAAATTAACTCCCCCTGCCCCATTTCCTCTGCTTCTTGCCACATATATTCTGGAGGGCTTGGAACACGGTACATCAGACCCCTTCAAGTGAAATGAGACACAACAAAGAAAAATTTGAGAGCTGGGATGATGAAGAGAAAACAGACAACAACAACAGCAACAGAAACGAAAATGCAGGCACCTTCTAGTAATTATGATGCTGGGGAGAGTATCTGGGCAGCAAGAGGGTCTTCCATGTCAGGATGGGTGGGAAATGGACAGGGAATGATAGGAAAGCTCATTAAGACATTAGACTAAAGGAAGGAGTCCAAAAGTGTTAAAAAAATAATAATAAGTGTTTTGACTCCTGCAAATATGGCATACTTGTTTAAGAAAAGCATTCATTGCTTATCATCTACTGTGTCACATCTATCTGCTAGGTGCTTTGTTGAATTCAAAGATTTGTAAGACTTAATCAATCCTTATCCACTAGTATTTAAAATTCAGTAAATGAGGGGCTCCTGGGTGGCTCAGTCAGTTAAGCATCTGCCTTCAGCTCAGATCAGGATCCTAGGGTCCTAGGATGGAACCCCTGTTGGGCTCCCTGCTCAGCCAAGGAGCCTGCTTCTCCCTCTCCTTCTGCCCCTCCTCCCTGCTCACGCTCACGTGCTCTCTCTCAAATAAAAAAAGGAAAATCTTAAAATAAAATAAATGAATAAAATCCAGTAAATGAAATGAGATGTGCAACAGAGAACTGTAATATATAAATTGAAAGGGACAGTGCATTTCAAATGTTTGTTCTTAAAATTATTTTTTAAATAAAGCACAAGTTGATGTTTACAGTAGGCAGAGAAGGAGTTAGTAAAAGGAAACTTGAAGGAAAGATAGGATTTTTAAAAAGATGTTTATCTCTTTATGGCAGTTGTATGTTTACAGTAAAAGTGAGGGACGTTAGAATTTCCCATCTAGTCCCTGCCCCCACTCATGCATAGCTTCCTCCATTACTAACATCACTCACCAGACTGGCACATTATTTTTTATCAAGAAGGAACCTACATGGACACATCATAATCATCCCATACCACAGCTTAACTTAAGATTCATTCTTGGTTTTGTATAGTCTATAAGTTTGGATAAATGCATAATGACATGTATCCTTTGTTATAAAACCATACAGAGTATTCTCATGGCTGTAAAATTTCTCTGTGCTCTGCCTATTCATTTGTCTATGCTACCCTCCCTCAAATCTTTTCACTGTCTCTGTAGTTTTGCCTTTTCCAGAATATCATATAGTTGGAATCTTCCAGTATGTAGCCTTTTCAGATTTGCTTCTTTCACTTAGTAATATGCATTTAAGATTCCTCCGTGCTTTAACCACAACTTACTTATCCATTCACCAACTGAAGAACATCTTGGTTGGTTCCAAGTTTTGGCAACTGTGAATAGAGCTGCTGTCAATGCCAATGTGTAGGTTTTTGTGTGGGCAAAGTTTAACTCTTTTGGGTAAAGACTAAGGAGCATGATTGCTGGATTGTATGATAGAGAGATACGATTTTAGATTATAGAGTTGACTTGTGAGTTAACCACGTATTAATCATTAATCAGAAAGAAGAACTTTGTCATTGGAGAATAGTGAATGTTATGGGTTAGCTAATGTGGAGATTAGCAAACATTTTTCTGTAAAGGGCCAGATACTAAATATTTTAGTCTTTGAGGACTACATAGCCTCTCTTGAGGCTCTGAGGGCCACTGGAGTCTACTGTTGTAGAGTGAAAGCAACGATTGACAATATGTGAGCAGACAAGTGTGGCTGTATTCCAATAAAACTTTATTTGTAGAGCCCTGAAATTTGAATATCATATAATTTCCAAATGTTACAGAATGTTCTTCTTCTTTTAATTGTGCCCCCCACCATTTAAACATGTAAAAACTATTTTTAACTCGCAGGGCTTCCAAAAACAGGAATCAGGCTGAACAAAGAAAAAAAGTTTTCCAGAGACAGAGCTAGAGTGATAATTCCAAACTTCTATGTAATAAATAGTCTCTTTGTATAATCTGTCTCCTCTTTAAGCCACTACAGAAATCACTGAACAGCCATCAAGTACAAATTATTGAAAGAGAATTATTTATCACAAAGTTTTTATACTTCATTATGAATTCTTTCATCATCTTGTTGCATGACAAATTGTAACACAAACTTGCCCCTTCGACTTGCCTTGGTGTCTCTCTCTGTTTCAGGGAGGATCATAGTTCACCAAAGTTGACCTTCAGTAAAGTTAATTTTCAGTTAAGGTGGATTTAGGAGGCATAGACATGCCACAGAAAAGCCAACCCGATCATCAGATATCATTTTCATCTGGCTTTAGAAAGTGTTTTTCTACTTACATGTGAGTATGGGTGTGTCTGATGTTCTGGGAATTTACTTCAAACAAAGGAATGAAGCCACGCTGTGATTTTCTGACTCAGTGGGAGTTGGGAAACCATCCAATTTCTCTATCTTGCCTTCTGCCCTGTTCTTCTCTGCAGTCTTTTTTAGGCTGTGTTTAGATGTCTCATCTTCTCAGATCAATCCAAACACTCACCCAAACAAAGCTACCTTTCCTGAAATGGTCCTCCCAGAGCGGAGGGTGTTACTTGTGTGGCGTTGTTCTTGTAAAAGTTCTTTCAGATGGAATGCTAACAAAGGGAGCTCAGCTTTCAAACAAGGAAGCAATCAAGCAGAGTAAGTGATAAAATACTCACTAAACGACCCAGTCAGACTTATTATGGATAAACCACAGGGTAAGTTGCCTTGATTAGTATGCACATGTCCCATTTTCCTAGTATTCAGCCTTCTTTGCAGAAGAGGCAACTCTGTGTCCATCACCTTCCTAACATTTACTGGTAAGGAAAAGATAGCTAAGAGAATTCAGACTCTTCTGCCTGGTACTCCATAGCAGGCTGAAAATCAGTGCTCCCATCAGCATGTTAAATCCTTAATGATAACTAGCAGGTTGGAGACACTAATTATCTTCCTAAGGTAGGTCATATTTATTATTATCCTCCTCATTTTATAGATGAGGCAACTGGGATGCAGACAGTGTGCATAGCTGTCACAAACCTAGTGACAGCACTGATATGAAAATCATTATCTTGCTTCCTCAAGTGTTCATGCTTTTAAAAATGGAAACAAAACCCCAAAACCCCCAAACTCCAAAATGGCAACTATGGTCAGAACCCAGAAATGACCCCCTAAATTCGTAGGGCTTACTAAACTGGATGGAGGCTCCTAGATTTCTTGGCTACCCGTGCTCTTGGGAGTAAAGAAATACATGAAATCCTTGCCTTCCAGTCTTCCTTTTGAGCTCTTCTGGGAATAGCTTCCCTAGGTTCTGAAGAGCTTGGAATTATTATTTCTTTCATTTCTTGTGGCTGCCTTTCACATTCTTCTGGACCTTTCTCTTGACTCTACCATTTTAAAGCCACCTCTTTGCTTAGTCGATTTTCTGACTTCTAGTCCACTAGCTGGACCACACGACCACTCACCATTTCATTTAATCTCTTAGGACCTGGGGCAGAGTAGCGATCAGACTGCATATCCCGGATGGGAACCACAGCCCATGGTTTTTATTAATCATTTTTATTCTAAGCTCTGATCCTTGGGGTTCAGGGAGGGAGGAGCCTTCAGCCTCAATCTCTGCCTTCCATTTATCAGGGTTTATTCAAAGATGCTAGGCTATCGCTTCTCGGCCTTTTGGCTAAGATCAAGTGCAAAGATGCTAGGCTAGTTCTTTGGAACTGTGCTGCATAGGGTAACTAATCATTAGAGGCATGGGGAATAAAGGAATGGATGGATGCTTAGTTATTTCTAGCTGTCCTGTCTCAGTTTTCGTTGGCATTGGATCTCAGCCCCCACTTGCTGAGAGGTAGACAAAGAGTTCTGGTAAAAAGGATTTCTTTGCGTTGTGTAGGAGCATTTCCATAGGTCACCTCTCAAAAATCCTGTTTATCAATATTTGTTGAACATATTTCTGGCCTAGGAAATCTTCCTCCTTTTTATCCCTGACCTGGTGAAAACTTAGTCAGGGTATGCCTGAATGCCCTTCACGGTGTACCTCCCCCAGAGGGACGGGGCGGTGAGGTAACCTCTGTCTCAGCTGACCGGTGATTGCCTGCTTTATAAGATGCCAAGGGCTGCCTGTGTAGATTCTCAGTGGAACTGTAGGAACAAACCTGTGTCAATGGTTAACTCAGGTTCTTGGTGTCTGGAGTTTTTCTTTCCTTTATTATTAACTAAAGAACATTTTTACCACTGCTCAGTTGGGAGCACCCAGCTCATAGATCCTCTGTGGGGAGAGTCAATAAAGGTAAGCATTGCTCTATTTTTGTTATTATACAAAGTCATTCAGCCTATGCTTTGTTCACGCTGGTTTCTGTCTAAGGGACAGCAATGTCAATGTCAATGTTGAGTTAAAGACAATTGAGATAATTTAATTTCCTATGGAAGTGCTGTAAGTAGAATGTCATATTCCTTGAGTTCTTTTGAAACTTTGGTCCCAAACATTCTCAAATTGGTCTTTACAGAGTTTATTAAATAACTTTTACATGACATGGTATATGTAAATATCTAAAAGTAACTTTATTGTATTCCATATTCAATGCCATATGGAGTATTCTGTAATTCCTTTTGAGAGCAAATTATTGCATCCTGTGTAAGTGTATACACATGTATGGATATATAGCTTTAAGCACGGAAGTGTGCTTTTACACACTCCCTCAAAAAACTTCAAGAAAAATAGGTTAATTTTCCCTGAGAATTGTAAATAATGATATGAAAGGAAATAAAAATATGCACATCTATAGACTATTTTAATATCCTTCTCTTTTTTCTAGTCACCTGTGTGAGGACTTTTTTTACTTTCAAGTAAACCCCTTGAACTCATGACCCGGAGATCAAGAGTAACATGCTCTGCTGACTGGCCCAGCCAGGTCTCCAGTTCTAGACTAATTCTATCATAAATTAGAAGTAGAGAATTTCATTCTGTTGTGTTCGCTTTAAATTCTCTACAGCTTTTTTTTTTCCCCCCTCGTGCATTAAAATCTTAGAAATTTTGTTCTTGGGTATTTATTGAGACAAGTGTGGACATGTTATCTTTGCCCTCTGGAAACTATGACTTCTCTATCTTTTCTAATTGAATTGTTTCTGTTGGCAATGGGTACGGTTGGTAAACAAGAACTTTTCTACAGACCAGGTGGATTTTGATCAGGGGCATTAAGCTCTTAGATGATCATACTAACTGAAAGGTCCTTAGGAAAATAGTCCTGAGGAGTATTTCTGCTGAGCATTAATGTTATAATTAGAGTCAGAGCCTCAGGAAGAAACATTAGATTAATGTGTCTTTGCCACTTGACTTTGGAAACCGTAGGCCAACCACTCTCTATGTCACATCTTAACCAGTAAAGTGACACGAGGAGCCTAACCTACAGCTGTTTGGCAGAATGCCATTTAAGGAGTCTTGAAATGAAGCTAAAAAGAAGTTTAAAAGTGAACGGGGTCCAGAGTTCATGTCCATTCAGATTAGCAGAGGGAGAAAGAATGGTAGAGACAGAGACAAAGAGAGAAGGAGGAAGATACGGTGAGGAACCGGAGGTAACTGGTAGATGTAACTCCTGCTTACAATTATTTTTAGAACATGAGAACTGTCATAAATCCAAGACATTAGTCTCATTCAAAACAAGACCATGACCACATTTGACATTGGAAGAAAAGACTTGAGTAGCATGCTATTTGAAATCACTTTCCTAAATAAGTATATTTTGACTTGCAAGAGAACAAGAGTTTTCAAGGATTTAGGAAAACTATGTTTCTTCCATTATATATATATATTTTTTTATATCTGTATATATATGAGTGGTGAGTCCAAGTGAAGGCTTGGATATGGGTTAGTTGAAAATTAGGAATCGGCAAAAAGTATAGTTTTAGGGAAGAAGGTAGACATATAAAGAATATTTAGAGCAAATATTTGGAACCAAAGCAACTCATATATTTAGGTAAATCTTTTTTTCAAATTTATAAAATCCATCATCTGAACAAACTCCCCAGCTTTTGTCCCATATGAATTTATCCTCAAGTATCCTCTGTTATCTCCCTGTTCTAGGAACAGTGGCCTTGAACCTAACTTTAGGAATAAAATGTGCATGCTTTCCATTACCATGCAATACCCTACCTTTTCTAATCTGATGAATATTGAGAATGAATAGGCTTGATATAAAGGGCAAAGAGGAAATACCCCCAAAAATCTCTCATGTGTGGTCCTTGTGCATGGATGTGTCTGAGGACATGTAAGTCACCAATACCCTCTTCCTATGATGTCTTGTTCATGGATATTATTATTAACATACCTGGAACCAATTGTCACAGCTCTATAACTCAACATGACTGAAGCCTTAGTCCTCAAGAATCTACCTTGATTCTTTTTACCAAGTGAAGGTTGGCATTGCTCTTCTTCTACAATTACTTATGTCACATTAGTAAAAGCAATTCCTCCAGCATGGAGGAAATTCCATTTGTTTTTGCCACTAATAGATTTTCTTTTTTGGATAATGGGAAAGAAATAAGTTAATTTTCTTAGGAAGACAATGACCAACATTTTGTTTGTGGAAAAGCAAATTCCAGAATTCTCTCTCTCTTTTTTCTTTACTTTAAACAATTTTTGTTTTTGTTTTATTTTGTTTTTAGCATTGTCGTCTCAGTCCCTGATTTAGCTGGTCCTGAACTTAGCAAGAGACATTTTTTTTTCTGATGTATTCATTGATTGATTCTCTCAGCAAATATTTATTAAGTGACAAGTCCTAAAGCCTATGGGTTGAGTGGGAGATTGTTTAATGGGTGAAACCACTTTCTTTGGGAATTTAAGACTAGTGAAGGAGGAAAAACAGATGATTTGTCAATGCATAATACAGCATGTATTCAACAAATACTTATTGACTGACCACTCTGTGCCAGGCATTGATTGGACCTATACTAATGAAAAGGACATATTCGTGAAAAGAAAAAGACAAAAATTCCTGCCTTTATGAATCTTGCATTTTATAGTAGATGTTGGAGGAGTCTATCAAGAAGTAAAATTAAGGAGGGCCTGGGTGGCTTAGTAGGTTAAAGCCTCTGCCTTTGGCTCAAGTCATGATTCCAGGTCCTGGGATCGAGCCCCGCATTGGGCTCTCTGCTCAGCCGGAAGCCTGCTTCCTCCTCTCTCTCTCTCTCTCTCTGCCTGCCTCTCTGCCTGCTTGTGATCTCTGTCTGTCAAATAAATAAATAAAATCTTTTTAAAAAAAGGTAGTGAAATTAAAAGCATGTTAGCAGTGATAAACAGTATAGAGGAAAACATGATGGAGGGAGGAGTTCCTGGAGATGGGGCCTGGATGAGTGAGGGTATTGTATTCGTTATCTATTGCTGTGTAACAAATTTCCCCAAAACTGTTTCTGAGAGCAACAATCATTTGTCATCTCCAGTTTTCCGGGTTAGGAATCCAGGCTGTCTGGGTCCTCTGGATCACATGCTGCAGTCAAAGTGTCCACTGGGACTAACCATCTCAGGCCTTGCATGGGGGAGCATTCTTTTCCAAGCTCCATCACATGGTCCTTGGCAGGATTGATTCCTTTGGGGCAGATAGATGTGGGGGCTCAGTTCTCCACTAGTTGCTGGCAAGAGTCCTTCCACAGTTCCTTGCCATGTGGGTCTGTCCATAAAATATCTCAAAACATGGCAGCTGGTTTCCATTAGAGCAAGCAGCAAGTAAACAAGACAGAGACAGAGTCTTTTTCAAACCTAATCTCGAAAGTGATGTCCCCTCAGTTTGGCCAAATTCTGTTCATTAGAAATGAGTCACTTATTCCAGCCAACACTCAAGGGGAGGGATTTCACAAGAGTGTGAACACCAGGAAACAGGGATCTTGGGGAGCCATCTTCTAAGCTGCCTATCACAGCTCTACATTTTTAAGTAGGATTGTCAAAGGGAGCTTCACAAAGTAGTCGATATTTGATGGAAGACCTAGAGGCCTAGTCTAGACTAGAGTCAAGAGTGAGCAATCTGGATACCTTGGAGAAGCATGGTTCAGGTAGATGGAGTAGCTAAGGCAAGGCTCTGAGTGTTCCTGGCATGTCTGAGAGATGGTGAAGGGATCAGTGTGGCTGAAGCAAAGTTGCAAAGGGAAGAGTAGTTGTAGATGAGGTCATGTGGGTGTGCCAGAATTTTTTCCAGAATGGAGAGGACAAACTGAATGTGTCAGAGATGGTTTTTTGGGAATTTATGAAAGACCACAGGGAGGTATCAATTTGAATAGGTAGAAAGACAGTAGATGGTAGGCAGGTAATGTGGATGAAGAAAATACAGAAGTGGGGATGAGGATAAAGGAAAACATGGCTCCTCTAGTTTGACCAATGGAATAATAAAGAGATATCTTAATATCAAGACTATGCTGAGGCCAATGACCTGCTCACCAAATGAGACATGTAGGGAGAACACACATATCACCATAGAAACCAGGCCTTCTTTGGGCCATGCCAGCTATTTCCAACAGACGGGGGCTACAAAGCAAAACTGGTTTTCTTGGGCAGTAAACAGTATTAGAAGGCCTTCTAAAAGGCTTTCTCCAGATGCTTCTCAGCTTTTAGCAAATAATGACTAGCAGGTCATCCTTCAAATGGTCCCTTTGTTGGAAACCATGAGAATAATAGCTCTAAACAAATAGTCCTTCTGAGATGCATTTTGTCTTACTCATACATTCAGTCTTCTGTATCAAAAATACTATAGATTGAGTGACTTAAACAACAAACATTTATTTCTCACAGTCCTGGAAGTTCAATATTAGGATACCAGTATATTAGGTGTTTGGTGAGACCCATATTCTGGTTCACAGAAGACCACTTTCTCACTGGATCCTCACATGGAAGAAGAAGCAAGAGAGCTCTCTGGAGTCTTTTTTACAAGGGCATGGATCCCATTCACAAGGGCTTCACCCTTATGACCTAATCACCTCTCCCAAAGCCCCACCTCCTAATAACATTGCATTAGGGATTAAGACTCAATGTATGAATTTTGGGAAGACACAAACATTTGTTAGCTTTGAAATACACTCAGTTGTTTTTGGTTGAGGTACTAGGCCCAAGAACTAGCTTCAGGGCGGGGGGGGGGACATAATGGCTTGTCTACACTCTAAAATGCATTGCATTGAAGGATTTCTATGTAAAGACAGTTGTGTCCTTCTTTCTCAGCTGGCCAGCCTCAGAGGACTTGGAGAAGAAATCTCATCATCATCCTTTAAGCCTTATGTGCCCTGAACTTTGTGGTTTTTAAAATGTAAGGAGTGGATGTCTTTATTTTTTTATAGCTGCTCTTGCGTGAAAAAGATGGGATCAACTATTTTCCTCCAAGGTTTTCTACTCTGAAACCAAGAATTCAGATGCAAAATGTACATCGCATTTTTTAAAAGATTTTATTTATTTATTTGACAGAGATTATAACTAGGCAGAAAGGCAGGCAGAGAGAGAGGAAGGGAAGCAGGCTCTCCACCGAGCAGAGAGCCCGATGCGGGGCTCGATCCCAGGACCCTGGGATCACAACCTGAGCCGAAGGCAGAGGCTTTGACCCACCGAGCCACCTAGGCACCCCTACATCACATTTTAAAGAGGCTTTTCACTATTAAATACAACTCTTTCCAGTTATTTTGGCCCCACATTCATTTTCTCTCCAAAATAGACCTGAAACTGCCCACAGATGCAGAGTAAATTGGGGGAAAAGTCAAACTGAGTAAAAAAATAGCCCTAAAGTAGATTTACTTGACAATTCCAAATAAAGATGATTTTCACCTTTAATATGGTCCTGAAGTATCACCTCAATTCTTAATTTTATTTTACTTACATGTGTAGAGTTTAAAAGACTTCAGATGAGGGCGCCTGGGTGGCTCAGTGGGTTAAAGCCTCTGCCTTCGGCTCAGGTCATGATCCCAGGGTCCTGGGATCGAGCCCCGCATCGGGCTCTTTGCTCTCCATGGGGCCTGCTTCCTCCTCTCTCTCTGCCTGCCTCTCTGACTACTTGTGATCTCTGTCTGTCAAATAAATAAATAAAATCTTTAAAAAAAAAAAAAGACTTCAGATGATTACATGGCTTCAGATTATATTGCATATGATTTGTTCTTTTGACTTAAAGCAAACATTCAGCTATTTTCAATTTTTTTAAAGAAACAAGTATGTTTGAGGAAACATGACCAAAACCATTTCTTACTATGATGAATTTTAATTTTTCATTATATTCCATTTTAAATTAGAACCATGTTCCCAGGCAATCAGTAATCTTTTATTCAATCTGGATACAAAGATAACAAAAACTTGGTCCCTGCCCTCAGTCTGGCAGAAAAAAAGACAGGTCTCTACGTCATTAAGGGCAATTCAGTGGCCTAGGACCATGATAAAATAAGACAGGACTAGCACACCAACCCACTGAACTTTTTTCAGGAAAGCAATAGGGGTATGGCGCTCTTTGGGGCCTGTGGTATTTGTTGTTCAGTGTTTGCTTTTAGAATTCAGAATGATTAAATACTGAGATATTGTGGGGTTTGTTTATAATTACTTTGAGAGAGAGAGCGAGCACACTCATGTGTGTGAGGGGGAATGGAGGGCCAGAGGGAGAGACTCTTTAAGCAGAATCAAAACGCCAGATTTGGTCCCAATGAGATCACGACCTGAGCCAAAACCAAGAGTCAGACACTCAACCAACTGAGCCACCCGTGTGCCCCGAGATACTGTTTTTACTATGAACTGTTTTACAACAAGATGTTTCAATGCCTTATGTTGGCCATCTTCTTCCCTTCATTTGATAATTATTCAGGGTTCTCCAAAAAACCAGAACCAATAGGATATACAGAGAAGGAGAGCCAGAAGAGGATTTATCCGAAAGAATCGGTCATGTGATTGTCAGGGAAGGCAAATCTGAAATCTGTAGGTTGGGAGGAAGGTTGGAAATTAAGGTAAGAGTTGATTTGGTAGTCTTTTGTTTTTGTTTTTTTTTTTAAGATTTATTTATTTTATAAAGAGACCAAGAGTGGACGCAAATGGGGGCAGGGGCAGAAGGAGAGGGAGAGAATCCTCAGGCAGACTCCCTGTTGAGTGCAGAGCCAGACAGGGGACCGGATCCCAGGACTGTGATCATGACCCAAGCTGAAATCAAGAGTGGGCTGCTTAATTGACCCCCAGATGCTCCGATATTGTCCTCTTGAGTCCAAAATTGGCTAGTTAGACCAGCAGGCAGGAAACTTAGGCAGAGTTTCTTATGTTGCAATCTTGAGGTAGAATTGCTTCTCCTTTGGGAAACTTCAGTTTTGCTCTTACAACTTTCAAATGCTTGGATGTGGGCCACATGCGTTTTGGAGGATCATTTGCTTTACCAAAAGTGGACACATTGTAAGTGTTAAACATATCTAACAAATATCTTCACAAAACATCCAGAATGATGATTGGCCAGACAACTGGACATCACAGCCCAGTCACATCACGTTGATACAAAAATTAAGCATCATAGTGACACAGGGCATTTTCACCCTGATTGTATTTTGTCATATAGACATTCTAAGTTTGAAGCTTCAGTTTCTATAAAAGAACTTAAGAACCATACTTTAATAGTTACTACATTTTTAATTCCACAAAAGAGATATGCCAAAAAATGTGATCATTTGGGTAGAGAAGTAGCCATTAATTTAATACAGCATTCTCACTGTTACAGCTTTTTGCCATGCAATTTGGCCAAAGAGAAAGTCATTTCTCTCAATTAAGACAAAGAACGGGTTACTTTAAAAGACATCTGTGGTCTGTCCTTCTAACAGCATTATCTCCTTTTCCATTAACTTCACATGCTACACCATATTTTTCAGCTATTATATATTCTCTCTTATATTTGCCTGCAGTTTATTTTTCATGTGTAGGAGTCCGGTTTCCAAATGACTCTGTTCATGGTAGTAACACTGTGCCAGGAACTATGAGAAGCCAGAAGATAAACATGGTGTACATTTCAGAAGCATTAATTTAATCCCAGAATTAGGATTGAGAACAAGAAGGGTTAAATAATTTAACTGATAAGCAGTTGAAAGAATTATTTTTGTAGTTCAGGTGTTTTGAGGTAAATATCCAGAATTCAAAATCAACAGATTAAAAAAAAAATCTAAGACCAGAATATTTTGAGCTTTAGCCCAATTCTTTGTGTTATAGTCTCAGATCTCCCTAGGATTTGGGGTACGGATAATGGTAACATACTCATTTCTCTTGTTTAGTTTTGTTTTAGGTTTTTCACTTAATGGAAAATTTTGAGAAGTACTATTAAAGGATAATTTTTGTGAGACCAAATTCTTGGGTTAGGTTACTACTTGATTAGTTAGTTGGCTCTGCCCCAGAAAAATATCTACTCACCCACAAACTTGGCCAGTCTTTTCACGACTATGTACTCTTCACATCTCATGTGAGACTTTTCCAAACAATGGGTAATTCAGGACATTCTGTCTCTACTTTGGGAAAATAATCCAAAGTAACCTCACAAAACAAGGCACCTAGCATAAAGCCTGGACCACAAAAATTCTGCAGTCGTTCTCTGATTTGGGGCACCCCTAGCAGGAAGCCAACCCATCGAATCTGCTGCACATGAGCAAAAGAGCTCTGTCCAACTAACACTTACCTGAAAAGAGCTCTGTCCAACTAACACTAACACTCGGCCATCTTTGATGAGTTATTAAGTTATTAACTGACCTTCTAGTGTTCTGGTAATGTACTATTGAGTTCTATTTGTAGATGGCAGAGTAAAATCCTTCCCTGGACGTGCAAATAAAATTAAGAAGGTGCCAGGATATTAAAGACTATAAGCCATACACCAGGATCGTCACAGCAAGAAGCCTGTTCCTGTTGTGTGTTTAGCTTGCCTTTTATTTGGGTCAGAATTGAGCCAACTTGTGGGTGGTTAGATAACACTCAAGGAGAAAGTGGTGTGACTAATTTGAGCAAAGTTACATATATTTAAATTTAGGCTTTGTGGGAATAGAAAGCGGTTCCATTTCCTTATGACTAAAGTTTTATTTAGCTGTGTTCGATAACAATATTGAGCCGATGATAAGATTGCACCATTGGCATCAGGAGTTGAAAAGCTAAAGAAACGTTTGGAGAAATAAAACTAAGGAGAGCAACATCACAAACCAGCAGACCTGAAGGAAACCCAACAGAAGCAAAATGTACTGTGCTTTACACTCACGGAAGTTAAGCATGATGGAAACCAGGACAATGTTCCCATGCATTGTATTGCTATATGTAGATTATTTTGTGTGTTTCTTCTGCATGACTGCATCAAATCATTCCTGTTCTTGTTGTAAAGAGTGGACATGACTTCTCCATTTGCATGGAATTTGGTATTGATCTACTGCAACAGCTTATGAGACAGAAGCACGAGAGTATGGACTGAGCAGAACCAGGAGGTGAGTAGAGGTCCAGCATTGTGTCCTGTAGACAAGAGCTGTTTAGAGTCATCATGCTTCTTTTTGTGTGGAAAGTAAGGGACTATACTAATTATATACAAGTGAATTACCACAGTAATCACTATGCAATTAGTACGGTATTGTGGACATGGTTTTTGTAGGCATCATAGTCATAACATTTGGTAACCCCATTGCTAGTCAATGGACAGAACATTGTCATCCTTTACACGTTCGTTTCTTGAGTTGAACAAATGGCACCTCCATTCTTCCAACTCAGTGAGCAATGCTCCTGTCACTGGGCACTAGGTATATAAAGATAAATTTATCAGTTGCTTACCATTGAGAAAGTCAAAACTTAGCAAAGGAAGACACAGGCAGAAAAACCAGCTGTGCCTGGGGAATTGAGGGAACCTGAAAGAAAGAAGAAATGTCTTCCTGATTTATAAAGAACCTGATATGTTCAGAAGAATGTGAGAAGCTCCGAGTGGTTGACACATAGAATTTTCAGGGTGACCGGTGCATGTGAAGTGAAGGAAGGCAACAGATGAGAACCAATTGAAAACGAGCTGGGAGCCACCAGGGTAAAATGGAGCTCATGTCCATCTCTCACCTTGAGAGGAGATGCTTAAGCCTCCAGTTACATAATAAGGGTAGCCAGCAAGAGAAGCTGGTACCTGCCATCATGTAAACAGGAGCCACAGAAGCTGAATGAAAAGAACTATAGAAACCGTGGGTTGACCTCCTGTCCGTGCCAATCACACAAGGCAGCAGATCATTGACAACCTCTGTGAATGACCACAGAGCCTCAGACACTATGCCAACCTTCTGCAGTAAAAAAGAATATGGCTCTTGCTTCCCTTTCATCTTACAAATCTCATCCAAAATATCTCCCACGGGGTCCAGGCCAATCTGCAACTGTGAAAGGAATGGAATTCTGGAACATGTGGTCCCAAGTTAACTAAATTTATACAGTCTAAATCTGCCACCCCTGACATCTGCCATTCAGAATATAAAACAAATGATTGAGACATAGTTCCTACCTCCAAAGAGCCATCCGTGTGGTGGAAGAGAGTCTTAATTCACTCTGGTATATGTTGTCATAGCACTGATTTGTCTCTTTTACAAGCAAAAAGTGAGACTCATGCACATGAATGAGCTTTGGAAGTGTTAAAGGTTTAATGGCTTTTCAGAGTCTCCCTTTGGTTGTGTGATTACCTCTACACTTAAAAGTGAACACTGGGAATAAAGTCATTCTAGATATTTTAGTAAGTTTAGAGCCCCTCGTCTTCGTCTTATTTCACTTGAGTGGTGAGGTGGTGCTGAATGGATAGCAACCAAACTTCTGCACTCACCCAAATCCTTTCATTCATGAGATGGTACCTGGTGGTTGAAGTCACCAGCCATTTCCCTCACAGAGACAACATTTGTCCTGACTCAGCATAACTTAGCCCTCTTTTAAGCTGAGAAAATGGGACACATTAAACCGATAGCTAAGTCCCTCCACCATTAATTTAAAAAAAAAGCATTCAAGATTAGAAATAGCCTCAAAATATTGTGCCAGATCTGTCCTGGGAAAACTTCTCTTCTCTCTCTCTCTTTTTTTTTCTTTTTTCATTTTATTTATTTATTTGACAGAGAGAAATCACAAGTAGACAGAGAGGCAGGCAGAGAGTCCAATGTGGGGCTCGATCCCAGAACCCTGAGATCATGACCTGAGCTGAAGGCAGAGGCTTTAACCTACTGAGCCACCCAGGCACCCGGGAAAACTCTTTTTTAATCAGCACAGTCTTGTGTAGCTTGTCGCTGCTCTCTCTTTATTAGACCATGCTTGACTCACCCTTTCAACTCAGCCCTCTGTCTCATTTTCTCTCCCTTGGAAGCTGTCTCGGTAGGCAGATTTTGCGTCTTTCAGAGACTTCGCATTTTCTCTGTATCTCAGGGGTAGTGTCACAATGATGAGGTGGCCTCACTGTGTCCACAACCTAAACATTGTGTTACCAAGGTCATGAATAAGAGATATTTTTGCTCTGTCTTCTATGAATGATAGGATACCACATGGTGAAACTTCTGAGATGTTTCCCCTACCAGTAACAAAGGAACATATGTCGCTTGACTGCAGAAATAATATTTTCAATTTACTGATCAATTTTTGCTTAACAATGACCTACTTGCCCCAAGGGACATGCTTCACAGATATTAACCCTTCCATTCCCATGATGAATTTCATTTTTACAGATGAGGAAGCAGGCACAAAGAGGCCACACAATGTTTTGAAGATTACACAGCTTGGAAAGGGCACAGCTGATTTTGGACCCGTCTTTGTCCCTAGTATCTGATTTGAACAACTAACGTGTGCCCTCTATGGAAACTCAGTTTTTCTGTACAGTCATAGCCGCGTGATTATTACGAATGCTAAATGACATTCACACGTAAGTTGGAGTATATACCCAGCATTCAAGAAACCTTTGTACACAACACAAAGGGAAATCATGAGAAATGCGCAGGCATTGAAATGATAAAATAGAATGAAACTGTACCAGTGGGACCCTGCTCTCTACTCTGTAATTACTGATTTCTTTGAATTATTCTAGTTTGCATGCATTAAATTGTTTGTCCTCTGTCAATGCACTTAAAAGATAAAAACAAGCCAATCAGAGACTGAAAAGAAGACATCTGCACTCTATTTAAGGGCAGAATCCCGGCCACACCAATACAGGGCTTTGTCATTTTCATCAAAAGTGAGTAAACACAAACAGAACTTTAACACCATAAATCAATAGAATTTCACTCCATTGAGCAAAGATAACATATAGTCTAAGGAGAGCAATATTTCATTGATGGGGAAAAATACAATCATTCTTCATGGTCCTAATGACATATGAAAGTCTGTTGGCTTTAATATCAAATGTTGAACTAAGATCAAATAAGCCATTTGTTTGAGGGAAAAGACAGAGACAAAAGCAGAGCCCAAAGGATCTTGAGAGATTTCTCAGTTTAGAGCAAAGTCTTTCCTTTATTAATCTAATATAAAATAGCCCCTTTTCTTTGTGCTAGTAAATATTAATTTTGTTAGAAATCACTGCTCTTGATATGCAAATATTTACAATGAGAATTTTCATGGAGTAGGAAGAAGAAATCCTAGTTTTTTGTGTGTTTTTTTTAATTTGCAGACTTTCCCAAGGTTCTTTTTTTTTTAACTTTATTTAAGCTTTATTTAAACATATAATGTAACCCCAGAAATCCTAGTTTTTACCCTTGTATTAACACTCAGTGAAGATTAACGGTGATGAAATCATTTATTGGGAGCAAATTCTGTGTTTCATTGGTTTGGTCATGTGTTAGAAATGAGGTCAAAATGCATATTTTGGGAAAAAGCATCAGACAAAAGCTAACCATAAACATAGTAAAATTGCATTTTTTAAATAAAATATTTTCAGGAGTCTTTTGTTGTTGTTGTTGTTAAGATTTTTGTTTAGTTGACAGAGAGAGAGACAGCGAGAGAGGGAACACAAGCAGGGGGACTGGAGAGGGAGAAGCAGGCTTCCTACTGAGCAGGGAGCCCATGTGGGGCTTGATCCCAGGACTCTGGGATCATGACCTCAGCCAAAGGCAGACACTAATGACTGAGCCACCCAGATGCCCCAAATATTTTCAGTATTCTATGAAATAAAGAAAACGATACTTCCTAAGAAAGCTGCTAACATAAATTTTTACTCTTCAAAAATAGTTATATCAGATAATAAGATAATCAGATAATAAGACTCGATTATTTATATAATTGAGTATTTATAAATGTATATTAAATTTATATAGATTTATTAAAAATTTTATATAAATATATACACATAAACACAACAATCTAATAATTACATGATTATTAATCATTGCTCAGTATTCATCATAAGGCCATCTCTTAAATAAATAACGATGTTTACTTTTTTTTTTTTAAAGATTTTATTTATTTATTTGACAGAGATCACAGCTAGGCAGAGAGGCAGGCAGAGAGAAAGGAAGGGAAGCAGGCTCCTTGCTGAGCAGAGAGCCCGATGTGAGGCTCGATCCCAGGACCCTGGCACCATGACCTGAGCTGAAGGCAGAGGCTTTAACCCACTGAGCCACCCAGGCGCCCCAAAGATGTTTACTTTTTAAGTTGAAAAAAAAAATTAGGAAAAATTTGGCAGTTGCCCTACCCTTAAAGCGGTTAGTGCATTCATCCTTAAGATCACTGAGCTCCTGAAGCTTCCAATAAACTTTTTTGTTGTGTTTGGCATTTCCTTTTACGTAGTCTCAGCTTTTAAACTAAAGACCAGATCATTCATGGGCATGTTTTTGTTTTTCTTGTTTGGTTCACCTTTATTCCCTTTTTTTTTTTTTTTTTTTGGATTCCTAATGAATATCATAAAACAACACTTGTGGTTGCATTTCACAGCTTAGAAAACGCTTTGATAGCAATGATCACATTTTGTCTTCAGAACACCTTTGCAAGAGTGTTGGGAATACTGGAGAGTTCTTGGCATAGAGATGGAAATAGCAAGGATCGGGCAGATTAAGCAATGGGCCCATACAGGGCCAGCAGGGGAACTCGGCCTCCAGGGTTTGCCTCCAGATCCATTTCTCTTTCATGTACCCATGCATTCTTGCCTCTTCCATCTCTGCACTGGAGAAATCTTAGGATGCTAGCAGATGTCTTGTCGGGCATCAGTTTGCATTTCCGTATCAGACCGACCTGGGGTTTAATTTAAACTCTGCCACATGTGACCTATAGTGGTTCTCCAAGTGTGGTCTGGGACTACCAGCATCAGAATTGCCCGGGAACATATGCAAAATGCAGATTCTCAGGCTCCACCTCTGACCCAGCATATAAACAGCTCTGGGGCTGGAGTCCAGCATCTCTCTTCCTCACCAACCCTCCAAGTGATTCTGATCAATACAGAGATTTGAAAACCAGGGATCTGGACCAAGGCATATCACCATTGCAGAAGTTCTGTCTTGTCTTCCAGCTGGGTCCATGGTAGCTCTTAGAAATGTCAGGGCGCCTGGGTGGCTCAGTGGGTTAAGCCTCTGCCTTCAGCTCAGGTCATGATCCCAGGGTCCTGGGATCAAGTCCTACATCGGGCTCTCTGCTCAGCAGGGAGCCTGCTTCTCCCTCTCTCTCTCTCTCTCTGCCTGCCTCTCTGCCTACTTGTGATCTCTCTCTGTCGAATAAATAAAATCTTAAAAAAAAAAATAAATGTCACACAGCCCATGGTAGACAGACCCTTGAGAAATGTTGACATTCCCAAGGAACTGAATTTTATTGCAAGAATTAATTCCAGCTCATTCCATAAATGTGGGAACAGCAATGAAGTGATCACCCTTCTTGAGTGCATGCACTTTCTCCAAACCCGGAGTTTAGAGAAATAGTCGTCTTAACTCTTTCTGACTTGTGGGTAAACTGGATGGTATACTTTGGCTATGTCCAAAGTAGCTAGTAGCTGCTGTTGAAAGGAAATCAAAGGAAGCCAAGTGATTTTTAGTTAAAAATCAGGGAGGGGCAGGGCCTGTCTTTGTCACTGTCATTTTATCTGATTTTGGTTTATGTGATTCTGGCAATTGTTCATGATAGCTTTATCTAATGGCCAAATGTCATTCCATGGCTTGAATTACTTCAAATTTATATATCTAGGGGCACCTGGGTGGTTCAGGCAATTAAGCATCTGACCCTTGACTTCGGCTCAGGTCATGATCTCAGGGTTGTGAGATCAAGCCCCGCACTCTGCGTTTGTTGGGGAGTCTCCTTGTGATTCTCTCTCTTCCCTTCCCACAATTCAGCTCATGCTCCCTTGTTCTGCCTTATATACATGCATGTATATATATATACACAAGTGTATATATATATATACACACACACACATAATTTAAAAACTCTTAGTTTAAAAAAATCTATAAATTTAATTTTGAAACTCAATGAGAACATTTTTTAGCCTATGTTCACCCAAATATATGAAAGTTGGTCTTAGGTAGGCTTATGGAGTATGTAGATATGGGCCAGTAAATTCAGTCAATTTCTCTTTGATTCCCCTGTTTGTCCTCTTCCTGGACCTTTTAAAGCAGAGATCACCTGCTAAATACCTCCCATGTTCCAGGTACTATGTTGTATGCTCGGGGCTTATGGGGAAACCAGGTAGGAGGTGTTCTTGAAATTGTGGTTTCAAGCCACATCAACTGGCTGCCCAAGTTCTTGGTTTTAGATGGAATTAAGAGCCTCCCATAATTTGTATGTGGGTCTTCACTATTAGGAAGGGGGCAGGAGTTTCCTGCTTTCAACTTAAGTTCCTGAAGTTTGAAGAGAAACAACCACCCAAAGCTATGGTGTTTTTGGTCACTTATTTTTCTCTATAGTTCCCAAAGGTGGGATTCCTAACTTGGGCAGGGAGGGGGGCAGGCAGTGAGGAAAAACAACCCCCCCCCAAAAAAACCTAAAAAGCCTTTCTGTTCCTAAAGCGTGACACTACAGGGTTCCGTCACTGCGGCAGTCTATAATCAGAGGGCACGCTAATAAAGTAGCTTACTTCACTGGGAAGAAGGGGAAATATTTAGGTATAAACTAGACTTTACAAGTGCAGATAACATTATTTCAGAAGGTTTTCCCTATCTCTGTTTACCAACGCTGCATGTCGATAAAAAGATTAAAAGCTAGTTACTCCAGTATTTACAGAGAACACAGGACTCTGACTAACTGCTCAGAATCTCTAGTTACATCACCCTGAAACACTCTGCCAGCCTTTTCTGTCCTCACGGTACTGCTCCCATCACTGGGTCCAGCCTTGATGTGCTGGCACTTGCGCAAAGACATCTCGGAGGGAAACCGGTGGTGGCCGCGTCTCTTCGCCTCAGCTATCCCCTTGCCCTGAAAAAAAAAAAAAAAAAAAAGAAGCTATCCAGTCATTTGCTCAGCATTTTTATTTTTAGGCTCCTCCTTGGATTTAGTCACTTGTGCTGGTAAAACAGGGCCACGCAATCCAGGCAGAACCTGCTGTCTCTGCTCCCGTCCGAAGGGTCAGCCGTGGAAAGGCTGATCACAGGGATTCTGTAGTTGATTGGAGTCATTGTTCTGGGTTTTTTGTGTTTCCCTTGAAAGAAAATTCTGAGGCTTGAGAGCTCTAAGATAAGGGGGAAAGTCTACCTGAAAACACTGTGTGCCTTCTCACCGACCTTTCACTGGGAGAGAACAGATCATCTTTGTTACACTTTGGCTGGTTGAAAATGCACACATTATGTGGGCAATTGAGGTTAATGAAAACACTCGGACGTCATTTTCCCAGGTCCTTTCCTTTTCTGGGCTGAATTATGGACCTAATTTAGGTACACAGTCCTACTTAACAGATCGAGTTAAATTCATTGGGAGCACTTAGCATATTCATAATGTTAAAGACACTTAAAAGTCTGTGGCTGTCATTTTGAATTATCAGATTCTATAATCTCTCCCCAATAAGCTGTGATTCATCCACTTAGGCGACTAAGAATGCGTATTGTATAATTTTGCAAAGTTGGTCAAACACAACACCTGAATAATGGAAGGGTCATCCATTCCTAATTGCCTTCATTGCCAGAAACATGACCAAAACCTTGTTCAGAAATATTTTTTTTTTCCTAGAGAAAGAGAGAGGGCACAGGAGCAGGTGCGGGGAGGGGCAGAGGGAGGGGAGGAGAGAACCTCAGGCACACTCCCCAGTGAGCACAGAGCCTGACGCGGGACTCCATCCCATGACCTTGAGATCATGACTTGAACCAAAATCAAGAGTCAGATGCTTAACCACTGAGCCACTCAGTGAGCCACTCAGGCACCCTCACAAATGTTCTTTAAGAGATATATGGCTACTAAAAAAGGAAAAAAAAAAAAAAAGAAAGCATTCAAAGTCCTTACCCAAGCAGATTAAAGCTCTGCCATTGGGGGCCCGACGTAATGTTTTTCTGTTCTCAGCGACTACCTTCTCTTTTCTGAATCCAGTTTTCTCGCTTTACAAAAATGCTGTGTTCTGTGCTCCCATCTGGAGAACTTAAGTTCTCTCCTGTTTGGCTCTTCCTTATTCCGGCATGTCTCTCAAAGTTCTACACAAATCTACCTTTTGTGTGACACATTACACATGAATTTGAATTGAACCAAGCAGGAGCCTGCCCTCCTTTGAATGTTTCCTCTTCTACTCACTTGACCTTCATCCATGATCCTTTCCCACTCATCTGTTAACCAAAGCAAGGCTCAAATAAGACTACGACTCAAGTCGTCATTTTCTGTTTCTTACATCTTGCCTTCTAAATAGCTTATGAACTTCTTGTGGACCGGCATTATGCCTTGGAAATCATAAATTGGCAAGCAACCTGTTACCTACTTTGAATAGAGGAAGCAGGAAAAGGCCTAACCAATAACACTTACTCATTTGAGCAAAGAAGAGAAAAGTTAGGCTTCGACGGGATACAGAATAGAATTTGCTCCTTGATAGGATACACTGTAAACAAGTTATATTAAGTTAATTATTTTATTTGGAGCCTTCCTCGCCCGAGGCACTTCACTCTATCCCCATCAACATACATGCACACACACCCCTCTTTTTGATGTTCTGACTTTATCTGTTCTCTTGGTTGCTGGCCTGGTTCTTTGTTATATCACTCCAGGTGGGTTTTCATTTTCTTGCTGTTGCCCACACACGGCTTTCTTTGTAAGACACAGAAGGACCTCTTGGCTTATTTTAGCCTATACTCTCAAATCATCCTGATCTATTCCATGAAGAGATACTACTCTCTTCTTTTACTTTCTCATATAATATTTACATTTAATCTGTACAGGTTTGGGGTGCAAAGACCTGTACAGTGAGTAATGTTAATGTGTAAAATACTCCGGGGGTCTGGTGAGGGTTCATCTGAGGCATTTGGGGAAGGAGGGGTCACTTGTACTGCTTAAGCAGAGCCTCATTCAGAGGCTAGGAAAACAGACGTTCTACAATACTAAAAAATCTAAAATTCGGTCTGCCTCCTAAATAACAGAATGCTAACTAACATCGCTATCTAGAAGCACACAGAGGTGAAGCCGAGCAGGCTACTCCTATTCTGGATTCAGTTTTTATTGTTTTATGAGTCTCCGTTTTCATATAGAATCAAAATTACTTAAATATTGTCTTCCCCAAATGTGCTTGCTCCCTTTAGCCTGTCTGTTCAAAATTATGAAATAAACTGTATAAGCAGACTCAACCCCGCCTCCCCACCCCAGGAAATAGACAGCCAGCGATCTCTTGATGGCAGGTAAAGTTGAAGAGCAACTTTTTAAGATTTTCATCTCCTCTGGGGAATGTGATATGTCACAACCAGAGAGTGAGCTCAGTATCTAAACAAACTTGGACCTTGGCTTTCCGTGGGACAGCTGGTTTTATGGTTGGAAATAGTGGAAATATTTACTAGTCCATTGATGCAAAGGTAGTGGAAGATCCCTCAGAGACAGTGGAGCAGATGGGAGAAAATTCTAGAAGGTGTGAAATAATCTTTCAAATGCAAGTATGGGTGTTGTGTTAGTTTCCTCAGACTGCTGTAAATGGGTGGTTTAAAACAGAAATGTCTTCTCTCACAGTTTGGGAAGCCCACAGTCTGAAATCGAGGTTACTCTCCCACCATAGCCTGTTTCCCTCTTCATCTTCTGGTAGACCAAGGCTCCTTGCTTGTGGCAATGGCACTCCAACCTCTACCTCTGTCTTTACCTGTTACTCTTCTCTCTGGGTGGACGTTCCTTCTCAGAAGGACACCTTTCATACTGGAGGAGGACCTAAACTAATGACCTCCTTTTAACTTGATTACATCTGCGAAGACCCTATTTCCAAATAAGGTCACAGTCCCAGGTGCCAGAGGTGAGGACTTCAAAATGTCTTTCTGGGAGGACGCAGTCCAACCCATACCAGACAAGGATGGCAGATAAATGAGAGACTCCACGTCTTCCTCAGAAACCTGCTGAAAACACACTGACATGAAGGATGACCTTCCCTTCCTTCTCTTGCCATTCTTTCTGTTATTGTGCCTTTTGTTTCTGTCGGCCATTATAAAATGGTTAGAGAATATTAGATGGAAGCATTTATTTTTCCACTTATTGTTTTGAATCTTTCACCTCTTGAAGTGGCACGGCCCAACGTTCTTTTGTAATTTGTTATGATGATCAGAATTTGACTTTTTGTCAGTAAGCAGGTCACCTTAACGCTGGAGATGAACAAAATGGCAGATGGTATCTCATAGAGAGGAAAGGAAAGGCCAAATGAAGAGGGGAAAAAAAATAAAAGGAACAATCCACTGTAGATTGAGGGAAGGTGAAAGACATGAAGGAGTCTCAGAAATAGTTGCCCTATAAACATGGAGAAAATAAGGATTGGGGTATTGACGCAAGAACTCATGACTCAGATTTTCTTCCATCATTTCTCTTGTGTCCCCAGACGGCCGTAGGTTCTGAAGCTTCCTCTATATTTTCCAGATTTCCTAGCCTAAAGAGAAATAACAATAGTAACATTTGCATTTACTTAAGGCTTTGGAAAAAATCAAAGTGAAAATAAAAGTAACCTTCAGTCATGTCTGCATGGAATAACGGACTCAGCTCTTTTGGCCAAGCCTGCCTTTTGGTCTTTATTTTTCAGGGCAGCAATTGCAATATTTTCAAACAGTGGAGGGTGGGTGGGTGGGGGGTGAGAATATCAAATAAATCCTTCTGTGAGAGAAAGCATCAACAAGCTGCAAAGGCTGTCGATGGGTGAGTGTTGGCATTTGTGACTTTGAGAGAGTTGCAAAAATTGAAAGAACTTGCATGGCTAACAATTAGGAAAAGTGTGTACTGACTGTATGAGCAGTCACCACCTAGACTGAAAGAATGGGCTGGCAAAATGGTCAAGCCACCATACTCATCCAGTACACTCTACTGGCCAATGATGTAAGGAGCCACAGAAATGGAGCCGGGAGAAAAGGTGGGGAAAGTAGTAAAATACATCTACCCTCCTTTTTGTGGCTAAAACAAATTTGATTCTGTAGATTTGTCAAGGCTGAAATTTATTATACACTGTCCCCCTCCACCACCAAGGTTTAAAATAATTTTGGACTGTTAAAATAGAGTCACTTTGTTTTTAGTATTTTATTTATTTATTTGACAGAGAGAGAGACACATCGAGAGATGGAACACAAGCAGGGAGAGTGGGAGAGGGAGAAGCAGGTTTCCCACAGAGCAGAGAGCCAGATGCGGTGCTTGATCCCAGAACCCTGGGATCATAACCTGAGCTGAAGGCAGAGGCTTAATGACTGAGCCACTCAGACACCCCTAGAGTCCCACTTTAAAGTAAAACAAGTGGGTAAAATACCATGTGTCTAAGAACATGATGTATCCAACATGCTAGAGTTTACCAGTTCTGAGAGATGGCAGGAGGCGTTGTTCTCAAGATTCTATACTACAAGGTCATGCAATTTCTCCACAGAAAAACCATCATCATTGGGTATTTGTTACAATAGTTTTCACTAAGACAGAGGAGATTTAATTATAATTAAATCAACCTAGCATCAATATTTAGCTAATAGATAGTTAGATTTCTAAGAAAGCCAAGCTGTCCTAAAAAAAAAAAAAAAGAGTGATCAAATGCATTTTTTTGAGTCTTATAATGGAGGAGTTTGAATACTTTATTTTGGGAATTTTAAGCAGAAATGAACCGATTTACAAGTATTGGTGTGGAGGTTAGAGTTTCAAGAAGCTATATTTTGGTTAAAGTAGCTTGTCCCACCTTTCATTTACCACCATGTTGTGGTGGCTGTGTTTTGGGAGGCTGCGTATACAAATGCCAAGACCATGTACAATAATACAGCTCTGACCCATAGACTTTGTAACAAATAGCCAGGTGACCAACCACAATCTTTGGAGCAGTGAGCCTCAAATGGTCTAGACTTGGTCATTGACTTCCAACATCCTAATCCTTCCCCCTGCTTCTGACTTAGAACCAAACCCGAGAAAAGAAAACATGCTTCCCAAACTAATCACAGAGAATGTCTTGCTTCTAGTTAACCTGATTCTAGCTTCCCACATCAGAAGCCTCTGATCATATCTTTTTCCCATTTTCACTATGAAGCTTCCCTGATCTTTTGCCTCTCTTTGAGTCTCTGTCAAACACAAGAAATGATGACAGACTCCCTCGCTATAGCAAGACTCTGAATGGTACCCCCGCTTGATTCTCATTTAGGTAGTCTTTGTTTATTTCTACAATTTTATTATAATTTCTATATAGAAACCTTTAAATGCAAGATGAGCTATACCCAAGTCTAGAAAACCATTTAGGGCCACTGGATATTGAGTATAGTGCCAATAATCGGAAAACCAGAAAAATTATTAGAATTGGTTCACGCTTGGATCAAGGAATCTTGATCAAGATCCTTCTTGATCCAATCTTGATCAAGATTCCTTCAACCTAGCTCAGATCTGTGATGATCTGGCACTTGTATTACTCACTCTTACATCTAAGTCATTACAGCAAATGTCTCACTGCTTGTGAGTCACTTGCATACATTCTGGTTCGTGTGGTTCTTTACTCTGTGGAACAGGTCAGGTGTAATGGACACTTCCTGCCGTGGGATCAAATTGGCCCTCTGTCTTTAAGAAGGTCGATTTTTGCATTGATTCGCTGAAAAGCATGTGATCTTTGATATTACAAGATTTCATTTCTAATCCTGCCAATAAATTTCATTCATCATGTGACTTTGAGGAGAGTCTTAACACACTTAAGTCTCGGTGGTTGGCTTATTTAAGAATTGCTAATGATTTTAGCACCTACCCTATGGGTTGCATAAGAATTAAAACAGAATTTCTTTAAAACAGTTACCGAAATCCCAATATGTAGTATGTATTAATAAGTGATAGCCATTATTATTCTATCAAAATAGATGTTCATAGTTTCAGTGAACAATCTTCTTTATATCTTATGTGACAACATAGAACATTTCTTTTTTTTTAAGAGTTATTTATTTATTTTAGAGAGAGAGAGAGAGAGCATGAGTTCGAGGTGGGAAAGTGCCCAAGGGAGAGGGAGATGAGTGGACTCCCCCCAGAGCAGGAAGCCTGATGTGGGGCTCAAGCCCAGGACCTTGAGATCATGACCTGAGCTGAAATCAAGATTTGGACACTTAATTGACTGAGCCACCCAGGGGCCCCAACACGGACCATTTCAAGCCAAGATTTAGAAATTGCTGGTGACTTGCTCAGTTTTCCGATTGTATTATGTATCAGATAATCACTGTTACAAGACAATATATGCATTATCTCGTATGGAGAGTGAAGGCAGTCATCTTCGTAGTTCAGCTGATGTACACCTTCTGCTGCATTAAAAACCAAGCCTCTCAGAGCTGGGCTGACTTGGCACAAGGCAATCAGGCCTTCTCAATGGCCTCTGCTGATGGAGCCAGTGACAGCTGGTAAGTTGGTTGAGATTTTTGCGTATCAACTTTGTTTCTTAGAGTGTAGACAAAACTACACTTGAAATTGGTTAACTCTGGAGGTGCTGTAAGGCACACGGCACAGCTTGCTGAAGAAGGTAGCTCATCCTCTCTTCTCGTCGATATCCTATTACAGTCAAAGAAAACACCTGACGCTGAAATGTTCATGTTCCAGACATGACATGAGCACATTTAATTTCTGAATCAAACTAAAGGAAAAATTCCTGGGCATTTTATGTGCATGTTTCTTAATGTAATCACAGAATCAGAGTTAGCCATTTACTCCCAAACGAGACATGACCTCACTAGGGTTTGGTCTTTGAATTTTGGAGTTCCTCGGAAGGACAGCATAGATTGCGTTGCCTCAGTGTTCCTGTCTCCTTGCTGATGTCCGGGATTTGTTTGGGGTGGGGGTCGGGGGGTCTCCAGCAAACATTTTCAAAGTAAATACTTGTGGGAATTTCATGGTTTTTGTCACAAAAACCATTTAGTAGTCAATTGGGAAATAAATCCTGGAATGACTTATCTTGTGAAAAGTCCTCAATCATGAAGCTTTTTGTTAGTATGGTGAGTTTCATTAGAAATTAGAGGAACAGGGGGTGCCTGGGTGGCTCAGTCGTGAAGCCTCTGCCTTCAGCTCAGGTCATCATCCCAGGGTCCTGGGATGGAGCCTCGCATCGGGCTCCCTGCTTGGCGGGAAGCCTGCTTCTCCCTCTCCTGCCCCCACTGCTTGTGTTCTCTCTCTCACAGTGTCTCTCTCTGTCAAATAAATAAATGAAATCTTAAAAGAAAAAAAAAAGGAAGAAAGAAATCAGAGGACAGGGAAGTGGGATGACCTATTGGGAACGTCTGGAACACTTTTTCACACTACAGGTATGCTCGTAGATCCCTGATGAAATGTCACTAAGGAAGGGGCCCTGGCTGCAGCCCCACATCACCTATTTCTCAACTTCTCTACAGTGGCTTTTTCAAATGTTTTCCATTCTCTTCAGTCTCTTAATTCTGTCTCCTCACCCCACTGTCCTTTTATCTAACCAGAGAATAAAGTCACGAACCTGTTGCAACCCAGCCTGGAGGCTTGATCCCAACTGCATATGTGTTCTTTCTTTGGGCTCATCCCTGACTGTTCCCCATCCTTCCACTGTGCAGCTCCTCCTTTCCCTCTAACTCCCCAATGGATTTCTGATAGTTCTAGATTCAGGCTCCCAAGGATCTCTCCGATCTGTTCCCTCTGCTTTATTCCCCTGGGTTACGTAATACCTCTCTTCCTGCCTTCCCTATCAGATGTCTGGCCAATCCATTCCCACCAGCACCGCCAGAATATCTTCTCTGAAATGCTAATCAGATTGGCCTACTCCCTTGATCAGAAGCCTTTAATTCTTCCTTAGAATAAGCAACATTCTTTAACCTGACTTACTGGTTACTGCTCACCACCTCAGCTCTGTCTTTCTCATACTTCTCGCCATCATAGACCCCATGATTGAGCCAAATAAGCATTTTTATTTTTCCTGCTAATGCTTATTCGGTGCTAACGCAGTTTGCCTCAACCAGTTGCATTCGGTGTGAACAGAGTAAGGGTGTAAATTACACCCTTGGGGAAATAGGACTCACGAGTCACTACTGCAGAGTAGATTCACTGAAGAACAAAAAGAAACATATCCGTGGCTTTTAAGAAAGTCGGAGCCTATCCAAGAGTGAAAAAGGCTAAACAAGAAACCGAATTTATTCACTGTGGAATTTTTTGGGTTTTGTTTTGTTTGTTGGTTGGTTGGTTGTTTTTATGGATTTTTTTTTAGAGGCTGGAGAGTAGCAAAGGGAGAGAGAGAATGTTAAGCAGGCTCCAGGCTCAGCACAGAGCCCGATGTGGGGCTCCATGTCACGGCCCGGAGAGCACGACCCGAGCCAAAATCAAGAGTCAGGGGCTTACCTAGGTGAGCCACCCAGGCACCCCTCATTGTGGAATTTTAAGTTGAATATTTATAGTTTCCTTAATGCACGATAAGGACTTGATACCTGCTTGCTGAATTATATGGAGACGTTTAAAACTTTAAATCATGTTTTGCAGTATCCCTCCTAAGAAGCCAGCAGTTATTTTTAATCCAGTTTTCCATTCCATTCAAAATGCACACACACACAACTTAGTGGTACCTATACTTAAGCTTAGTGGTATATAATAATTGCTTAGTGGTGTATGGAATTTAATGAGGAAGTGTCCCTAATATGTCAATTTTTCAGTTGATTTTATTTCCAGGACTTTATTTCTAGTGGAAATGCCAGTTGTTTTTTTTTTCTGACCCAAATATTAGAAGCTAGAGGGTTTCTCTGTGACGTGGTATACTTCCCCCCATCCACTGACAGTTTGACATTGAATTTTGAGGGAATTGGACCTTTGAAGTAGAGTTTCGAGTGGAATCTGGACTGATTCTGGGCTGGCCAAACAACACCTCAGTAATTATGAGTTAAAATTATATCACATGTTGGGGCGCCTGGGTGGCTCAGCGGGTTAAAGCCTCTGCCTTCAGCTCAGGTCATGATCTCAGGGTCCTGGGATCGAGCCCCACATCGGGCCTCTCTGCTCAGCAGGGATCCTGCTTCCCTTCCTCTCTCTCTGCCTGCCTCTCTGCCTACTTGTGATCTCTCTCTGTCAAATAAATAAATAAAATTAAAAAAATATATATATATATCACATGTTAAAAGAGACTGTCAGGGGATGCCTGGGTGCCTCAGTTGGTTGGGCATCTGCCTTCGGCTCAGGTCATGATCCGGGCGTCCTGGGATCGAGTCCTGCATCGGGCTCCTTGCTCGCCGGGGAGCCTGCTTCTCCCTCTGTCTCTGCCTGCCTCTCTGCCTCCCTGTGCTCGCTCTCTCTGACAAATAACTCTTAATGTCATAAAACAAACTGAGGGGGGTGGGAGGGGAAGGGGTGTTGGGAGAGGGTGGTGGAGTTACATTATATATTTATATAAAAAAAATTAAGTAAAAAAAAGTTAAAAAAGAAAAAAAGAGAGAGACTGTCAGAGGAGAACAACCAGAACATTAAGCAGATAGGAAAACCTAGCTTATCCTAGAGCACTCTGGGTGAGCAGTTCCTACCAGCCCAGGAGACCCAGGAACCTCTTAGCAACCTCACCTTCTGAGACATCACATTGGTCACTTGAAATCAACCATGGTTAGAGCACTTACACTACGGAAGTTGGTAAACTCTACCAGGCGGTCCTTTGTTTTCCTCAGAGAGCCCTATTAAAATTTAAATAGAGCCCTACCAGCCCATCCTTGCTTAGAAATAAGTTGACTAAGTATCTCCGCAGTCCTGGTTGACCCCTGTTGTCTTAGTGACTCGTCATTTTAGCACTTGTCCCTACCTTTTACGCTTTCGGAAGTGACAAATTAAGTACACACGGTGCGGGCCAGAAATAGTGGGAGGCTTTGGAGATTTTTCACTGGAAAAAGCGAAGACAGAGGTAGGAAGAAGCAACTGGAAGATTTTTATCTGATGCCTGAAGAACTTGCTGTTGGAAGTAGTACAAGACTTGTTTTTCAGAGGCACAACAGGAGGACAGGAAACCCTTGTGAAAGCTAAGGGGAGACATTTTATCTGAGCTTAAGGAAGGACTTCCTCATTGGTGGCTTTGACTCATCTTAAAACTGGAACAGAACACCAAGGGCTCAGTGAGCTCCTTGTCAATGACAATACTCAGAGACGCAGGGCCAGCTCCAGGGGATCTGGTAGAAAGACTCAAGAAACGATCTCTTGTTGCGTTAATGCCCTCTTGAGGATTCATATTTTGAGTTGACTCCTTCTCTGACAGCACTTGACTCAGACATTTTGGCAATTCCCAAGGGGGTGTGTGCTTGGTAACACGTGTGTTTTATAATTGGTACAACAACCAGCTGGGAAAATAACTCCTTCGAATTAAAAAAAAAAAAATTAACCCAAAACAGAAAGCTTATTAAACCTCATGTTCAGTTGGAAAATTAAATAATTATCACTAATTTGAGAGGAAATACATGCTCACCATCTTACACAGATTTATTTCTGATTCCAAAACTCTTCTAGGATACTCTACTTCAGCACAGTTTGACCAAAGAGAAGAAAATAAGTCAATGAGTTACAGATAATTTTAGTATCAGAAGTAGTGGGAGAGGAACACACTGGTGACTAGTAGGGACTTCGAGCACTTTCTCTGTATCCTATGGTAGCCAGGGTTAGGGTAACTAACAGGAAGCCCTTAGGCCAGCAAAAATGGCACCTGTGAAGGTTGTTTGGGTCTCTCTGAAGGCATGGTTTCAGGAGGGGCTGAGGTTACAGGAAACAACCTAAAATTGCCCACTGGGTATGGAAAACCAGGTTAAAATAAACAATTCTGTCTCTTACCTACTCTATTGTACCTACTATACTGTACCACATAGAAGTCAGGCTATTTTTTTCCCATCTCAGATGATGACTTCCCTGAATTAGTCAGGTGGATTATCATGTGGATTATTATAAGAATCGTTTGTGGGGGTTTTCTCCTAGACCAATGCCTTTCATTTACACACCTCTAAGCTTACCACAAATGATTCTGCCCATCCCTTCAGCGATGCAGTTTCCTCCAATGCTTTCCGTATTTTGTTTGACTTCTCGCCAACAAGAAACCTGTACTCCGACCTACCAAACCACATGGATCTCTCTTCACAGTCTACCAGTTGGACTGTTTCGTAACAGCATAGAGGTGGCAAATATTACCGCCTGATATTTCTTAAGTGCCTCACCAATATTCATTCGTTTACACCTGCTGAGAGCTACATGAAAGATGCTTCCATTATCTTTTATAAATGAGAGCACTGAGGGACAGAGTGCCTAATAAAGTAGCTAGAGATAGCTTCTAATCAACAGGGTTATAAATCTCAGCTCTTAGGATGTCATCTCTTACTGGAAAGATAAGAAACTGAGCCAGTCTTAATATGATTCTCTGAAAACAAATGTTGGCAGTCATCCTTCCATGGAAATGTGTTTTATCCCTACCCATTCTCCTGAAGCCTACCTTTCTTCTTATGAACCTACATATGCACAGGTTCTGTGAAAGTCGATGTTAAAAACACTATATCCTTTTACATACATTTTACATATGTACCTTCTCCTTAAGGAATTCACATTTGTTATATTTTATGAAAGAAATTACATTCTCAACTTTGAGTCCATTATTCTATTATGGATTCCATTAATTAAGGGCAAAACTTGTCTACTGAGTTCTTTGAGTGTGATTCTTAACCTGGAGGTGCTTTTTGCCCCCCAAGGGACATCTGACAATGGATACATTTTTGACTGTTACATCAGCGGTTGGAGTCATATTGGCATCTAGTGGACAAAATTCAGGGATGTTGCTAAACACCCTGTAGGCACAGAACATCCTCCCACAACAAAGAATTATCTGGCTCAAATGTGAAGACTGAGAAAGCCAGGTCTAGGTATTCTGTACACTTAAAATGATTCTGCTGAGGACATTTTATGCACCTCCTCAGTAGTACTATAAAAGCTATAAAAACTATATACATATAAAATTAAATCTATCATTATTAATATATCAGTCTGTCAGATTAAGTAGACTTAATTTATATGTCTTATATTTTATTCTCTCAGAAGGCTGAATGGTTTATAAAGGACACAGATTCATAATTTAGCCTTAAATGTGACTCTTACAGAAAATGGTTATAATAGCAATGAATTCCATTCATTTTTTGAAGTTTTTACTTAAATTCCAGTTAGTTAACATACAGTCCATTATTAGTTTCAGGTGGACAATATAGTGATTGAACACGTGTCTAGAACACCTGGTGCTCATCCCAGCCACTCCCCTCCTTCATCCCTATCACCTATTTCCCCCATCCCCCCCACCCCTCCCTCTGGTAACTACCAGTCTGTTCTCACATTTAAGAGTCTGTTTCTTGGTTTGCCTCTCTCTTTCTTGTTTTTATCCCCTTTGTTCACTGGTTTTGTTTCTTAAATTCCACATACGAGTGAAATCATATGGTATTTCTCTTTCTCTGACTGACTTATTTTGCTTAACATTATACTCTCCAGCTCCATCCACATCATTGCAAATGGCAAAGCTTCATTCTTTTTTATGGCTGAGTAATATTCCATTATATATATATATAATGTATATATATATATATATATATCTCACTTCTTAGAAGAATGTTTTAATTTTTTAAGATTTTATTTACTTATTGATTTATTTGACAGGGAGAGAGAGAGAGAGAGAGAGCACAAGCAGGGGAAGGGGCAGGCAGAGGGAGAAGCAGGCTCCCTGCTGAGCCAGGAGCCCACTGCAGGGCTCCATTCCAGGACCCTGGGATCATTACTCAAGCCAAAGGCAGACGATTAACTGAGCCACCCAGGTGCCCCCATTTGAATTTTTTTAAGAAAGACATATTAAGCATAAACTATATATCAAGTAATGTTCTAGGTGAGTGACAGTTGAGGATGAAGCTGTGATTAAGTTGTAGATCACTGTTAGGTTTATTTTGATTAATGTTTACTGAAAGTTTATTAATATGGGTCTTATATTTCTTATAGTTTATATCATGTTACAAAAAATAGTCTTATTTAAGATGAAATTAAGTGAAGTATTTTACATAATGTAGGAGAGAAATAGGAGAGAAAAATATTGAGAGAAAAGAGTTGATTATTCATTTTTCACCCAGTTAGTTGAAACTGGCATTTAGTAATACATCATGCACAGGGCAGACTTAGTTGTTGATCTGATAATAGTATTCTATTCTCTCCCTATGATTTTGTAATGAAACCATGAGGTCAAACAGGACACCTTCTTCAAATCTTCCCAAAGTACTTATCTGTAATGGAAGCAACACACAGAACTAATTGTAGGACATCTACTTTATTAAAAAAATCAATAAGTTGGCAACATCTTAAGTGACAAATTATAACATCTCCCGTATTAAAATAAAAGAAAGCAAAAACTCTTTCTCTGAAAAATAAATTCTTGCTGCTCCCTATATCCCTTCCCATCCGTCAAGCATTTTTACACTCCATTTGACAGCTGGGCTCTCTAAAAATGGGATACATATGGTTTCTACTCCCTCCCACCCTGTTCCCACCTGAACCTGGTCTCATCAAGCATCTGACTCCAGGACGCTATTGAAACATCTTTCATCAGTCACCAGTGATATCAGGTTGCCCCAACCAGTGGTCAACTCTTCATTCTCTTCCTGACCCATCATTAATCTGTGACACAGAAAACTCCCTTTTTCTTTTCATACTTCCTTCACTTCATACCACATCTGGAGGTTTTCTTTCAACTTCAAACAGTTCACCTTCTTGGTCCTCTTTGTAGGATCTTCCTCATCTTCCAGCCTCAGATTGGGTTGCCCAAGAGCTTGATCACTGGCATCCCTTTCTTTTCTAACTATTCTTACTGCCTGTCTGGTCTCACCCATGTTCATGATTTTATAAATAAATACATACTATATATGTACTCACAACTTCTACTTCTAGACCTCTCCCCTCAATTCCAGAGTAATATATTGTCTACCTGACATTTACACTGGGTCGCCAGAGAGAATATCCAGTTACCACAAGAATACCTCAACTTCAAAAATCCCTTCTCTCCCAGTTCCATCATCTCAACAAATGGCACGAGTATTTGCTTAACTACTTAAATATGTCCACATTTGTATGACAAAATTTTTCATTCCAAATTTTAAGACTTCTCAATAGGTAAAAAATGGGCATTGAGTAAGAAATGTATTCCCTCCCTGATCCCAGACTTAGAAGAAGCAAGCAAATAAGCCAGAAAACAAAACAGTTTCTCAGAGAAAGATTTAAGTTCTATCTTTGGAACCACTACTGAGGTTGTCAGTGGTCATCTACAGACACACATTTTCCTGGAACCCAAATGAAATGATGTTGGGCAAGATGCTGTTTGCCTTAGGTATAGGATTACATAGACAGGGTGTGTGTTTGCACAGAAAAATCTTTACGGTGACAATAGAGCACCTACAGCTAAGAAGTACACACTTGGAAGACGTTGTACGAGTCTGGGAGGTATGAGTAAGAGAATATCCAGCCTTCTGGAACAGTAAGAAGTTTAGGGGCCATTTGTGGCCACTTTGCGATTTGGGGGGATCCTTGTTGTTGAATAAGCTCACAATGGTCTGATCACAAGACAAAGATGTAGATGGGCAGGGAGGAAGGCTATTTCTTCTCGATGCTTGTTTTCTGTAAGCCGCCATTGGCAAGACTGTCTACTACGTGTAGGCATGGGAACCAGTTAAAGAAAGTGTTGATTCACTAGAGTGAAGCTGAGAACTCACTGGCCTTTGTGTGTGGTGAATGTGTCCGGAAAAGCAAAGAAGGACGAGATTCTCCTGTGGGGTTTCTCATCTCCATGGTGGTAGGTGCTGACAGCTTCAGAGGGAGCAGGAAGGAGCAAAGAGAAAGGAGCCTGAGATGCCTAGTGGCAGCGCTCGGAGGAGATGAAAAGGACACTGGGTTTGGGTCTGAACTTCGTTATCAGGAACTAAGGTAAGACCATTTAGCGGGTTACAGAGTGATCCAAGCCTTAATGAATTGCTTGTCTGATCTTGAGCTCGTTCTTGCTTGCGTGTATGCCTGCAAATAGGCACCCGAAGGGTGCTTCCTTAGGCTTTTTATGCCGTACCATCTATGGCTGGGAGTAGTCTTTCTTTCTCTCATATAACCTCTGGGGAGTGCTGAACCAAACAGATTAAGAATGTGAGTGCCATTTATAGATCAGTTAAGGGAAGTAACATTCGGAGAGAGAGAGAGACTAAAAAGCATGATGACTTAGCCAGCTGAACATTACTTACTGACGGGGGTTGGGGGGGGGCGAGATGGAAAAGGATGAGTCTTTAACCTCCGGTGGAAACAATCATTCATAAAACCCTCTTTTTTTGAAGGTCTCTGTCACCCTTCCACTGTTCCCAAGTGACGACAAAGTGGCATCGAGAATTTGAAAGGCCGTGTTAAAACATGCTGTCTTTGATCTGTAATTCATTGCGTCCTTATGGCTAAAAATAGAGACAGAAATACTGGAAAGTCGTGCTGGGGGAGGGGGGGAAAGCTGCTAAAAGTTAACTCCAGTAAATGATAAGCTTCGTAAGCTGTAAAGTCTGATGAGGTACAAAAGCCCTGAGCTTTCTAACTTTTTAAGGTTTTCTTCGACTCTTTGTGGTCTTTCGATTTGCAATCTGCATCGCTGCTATGGGGTAAAGGGCATCTGTTCCATTCCGTGCCTGCAGCTTCCCATTTGGCCAGGGGAAGGAGCGGAGGCTGAGATAATGCAGGTCATCTACCTGGGAAATTCCAAGATTGCAGAGGTGCATGGCCATGGCACATAGCTATGCCTTATTATTATTACTTTTAAAGATTTTATTTATTTGACAGACAGAAATCACAAGTAGGCAGAGAGGCAGGCAGAGACAGAGGAGGAAGCAGACTCCCCGCTGAGCAGAGAGCCCGATGCGGGGCTCCATCCCAGGACCCTGGGATCATGACCTGAGCTGAAGGCAGAGGCTTTAACCCACTGAGCCACCCAGGCGCCCCTAAATATGCTTTATTGGTGAATCTCCTGAAGCTTTTCTTTTAAAAGCCCCTTCCCCTGCTCTTTCTTTGATTTTAATGAGCCTTGACATAATGCTGAGTTTAGGAGCTAGGGATAATATCCCCAGGGGTTCTGAAAGCCCATAATCCTGCAGATAGAGCCCAAATTGGCTGCTTATCAGAAGCAGGACCTTCCCGAGTTACCTAGCTTCTCTCTGCCTCCTTTTCAGATGCCTGTAATAAGGCCTGTCTCTGAGATATCACTGAATCTCATTCGATAGGGTATCTGGCACCCCGTGAGCACAAGCTACGTGGAGACAATGGTTACTGGCTCGGTGTTAGAGAGGAGGGAAACTGATGTGGATGTGATAGTGGGTTAAAAGCTAAGCTCCCGGTAATATCTCAAATGACTTCACTCCAAGGAGCATATCCTCTGGTTCTCAGGCTTGAGAGAAGGCCAGCCGATTGCAATTTTGTCATAAGGAAGGTAAGCTACTGTTGCATTGTCAAAGGTATACCAGCCTCCACCTGCTTCCGCCTTGGTTTTCTGACCAGCAGTACTGAACATTCAGACATCCGCATTCTAGCCCTGGGCCTCACCTCTTTGATGAGCCGAGTCTTTGCAGCCCAGCAATGCAGGGCAGGTCGGGGAAGATATGTTGGGCCGGCCCGGTGGGTAATGAAGGTCAACAAGAGAGTGAGGACCCAGGATGTACTTCTGTGTAGACCTAGTTTAATGAAGGCAAATCAGTGACTTCAGATTTTGATCTCTTACAATCAAAACTTCTGTCTCTCTCATGGTCACAGTAGCTGTTTCAAATCAGCTGAGGCAAAGTTCCTAGTCTGTCCAAGTGCTAAGCTTCAGGTGAAAACTCCTGACATTATGGGACACCTACTCGTTGGCAATCCTATCTGATTTAATTCTCCGAATTATCCTTTTTAAAAGGATGGGGATCAAAGACGGAAAATAACTACTCTGAATTCAGCTTGGTACGTGGTAGAGATGAGATGCAAAGAGAAATCAGTCTGACTCCAGTGGTTAAATCTAACAGATTAAGGCAAAGGCACTACTTTGTTTCCATTATATAACTAATGTATCTGGAATGATAGGTTGGGATAGGAACCTGATAAGGCCCTTCTGAGACCAGACCAACAGAACCTGAATTTGGTTCACCGACAAGAGATGGTCTGCCCAACCTCGCAGTAGGACTCAGGGGCATCTTGGAACACAAGAATGAACTGATCCAGAGGCATCTCCTGCCCTTGGAAACTTCCCTGTCAACCATTACCCCGGGTTTCTCTAATTATTTTGCTAAGAAAAATCCCATGATCCAGGCTGAGGGTGTGTGTGTGTGTGTTAGTTTAGGGCATGCACAGAAATACAAAATGAAAATAAAAACAGATCAGCGAAAATTTTAAAAAAGTGCAATGAACAAAAAACATGGGTCAGTATGATCTTTTCTATTTCTATGACAATATGGCTTATAAGAATTTTAAAAAATCAGAAGACTCAAGTGTTTTTACTTTAATGAGACAATGAGGTCTTTCAGACACTTTATTTTTAATCCTCTTCGGCCAGTCTTTCACCACGATTCACCTTATAGATTTGGAGTAGATGCTATTTAGTAGTTAATGAAACACAACACAAAAATCCTTACATCTTTGAACAAGAGACCTTCAGAGTTACGTAGTTGAAACCTCTTAACAAGTTCAGGAAATGTCTGTCTATTCTTTAAGCTGATCATCCAAATTCTGAGTAGAGAGTTCTAATCCTTTTTTTTTTTTTAAGATTTAAATTATTTATTTGACAGAGAGAGAGAGAGAGATCATGAATAAGCAGAGCAGCAGGCAGAGAGAGAGGGAGAAGCAGGTTCCCCACTGAGCAGAGAGCCCGATGTGGGGCTTGATCCCAGGACCCTGAGATCATGACCTGAGCCGAAGGCAGAGGCTTAACCCACTGAGCCACCCGGGTGCCCTGAGAGTCCTATTCTTCACTCAATTATTAGAGATACTAACAATAAAAATATTCTTCTTGATGCAGGTATTAAATTTGCTTCCCTGTCCATCCCACACCCAGACCCCCACCCCACCCTCTGTGGCATCACACAGCAAATGCCTTTCTCTTCTGATCAATAGAGATGTCCCATCTCTGAAATTCAAGCCTATGAGCTTCTTGGAGCAGAGTCATGTGATGACCTCAGTACAATTAGTTCACAGTACAAGGAATATAGTTAGTCCTCAGCAAAGGTTTTGAACACATGACTTTATATTTTCTTCAATGTTTCTTCTTCTTCACTTCCTCCTATGTGTCACTTTACCGTGATAGTGACCTCTAAAGAGGAAGATATCAAGAGCTGAACATCACATTTCAGATATGAATTTTCTCCAGTGGAAGAAGTTTTGACAACTTTTACTAGAAATTCTGTGTGGATGAAAATATTTTCATTGAAACTTTGTCTTGATTTTCTGGGAGAGATGTGTTTTTGAGCTCATTTAATCTTTCCTACTGCTCACCTCTGCTGACCTTCTGGGCTTGAGATTGATTAGCTTTGAAGGAAATCATTTGCCTCTATTTCCCTGCTGTGAATTACTCTGATCCCTAGAGCTAAGGGCATTGACCCTACATGAGGGTCCCTCTGCTCCCGATTTTGAGATGGGTCAATCCATAGAGCACCTAAGGGGTTCTGGAACACACCTTATGGGACTAGCCAGTATCTCTTACAGTTAGCTCTGCTCTGAACTTGTGCCCAGTCCTAGTGACTGAATTTCCCCCTTTTCCCCGAGATCAGGTCCAGAGACCCACTTTCATCCTGATTCTGTTTTTAATACCTCCTCTTCTCATTAAGGCTTCATACTTGAGTAGTAGAATGTGATGGATCTCTTGTTGTCTTTTTTCCCCCCAACAGTTACTCTCTGTGTGACCCTGGATGGAGCTACCAAACTAGTTCAGCTTCAATTTGGCATCCTTAACATGGGGATGATGCTGATAACTGATTGTCAGAATTTGGGGAAAAATTAAAACAGATACATGGACATAGAGTGCCTGGCACTTAAGATGCCTTTCTTTTCAGGCTGTGGGGTTGTATCTGACTCTCATCCTTTCTCAGTCTGGAGCCCAGATCCTGAACCCCAGCTCCCCACCTAGAGCCCAGTGATTTTGGGCTATCCCTCTTTAATGTGGCATGCTTGCCTGCTGGAGTCTGTACCTGCTGCCTTGTCTCACTTCTCTTAAATTCCCCACCTCTGTGTCGTTCCCTTCCTTATTGTCCCATGGCCCCTCCATGGGTGGCTGTTAAGTGATTAACTGTAATTATTTTCTCTCTTTACTCTCCTCCAGCACCTCAGCTGAAGCTGTGTTCTTCTGCAATTACGTACCTGGGCTTGCCTCCAAGCACCCATGCCCCACTCCAGTGGCAATCCTAAGTCCTTAGCTTTGACCTTAATAGTCTGGCCAACGTATTATCTAGATCTGCATATATCTGATTTGATACTTGGAAAGGTCTTGTTATCTTCTCCCTAAGTTAGTGCTCACAGCCATTCGAGGTGACCCTTGTAGCCTCCTAGACCCACATACTGAGAGCAAGAAGCTATGGCAGCTGTACTCTACACCCTCAAGACAGAAGACTCAGGATATACTGTCATTCACCTATAATGTTACAAGATACCTCTCCATAGTGGAAGGTGCTACTTCTACCTAAACACTCTGGCCTATAATGGGCAATACATTCTTTTCACAGGTGCTCAAGACAGGAGGCTCGGCTCATAGCACGGGACCACAAGGGAAAGACACCAAGGTGGCTCAGATGATAGAATACAGGAGCTAGGGGAATGTCGAAGCCATGACCTTTATAGGGATTTGTGCGGGAAAGGCAAGGCTGGACAGGACGCATAGTTTAGGCTCGGCTAGTTTAAATAATTTTGGTGAGCTTGGGGCTATGGGAATTTGGCCTTAGCAGCTTGATACCTGGCCCTGGGATGACAAAGGCAGAAGAATATTGCCTCCTTGAATGGCCAGATGGAGGAGATAGGGCTCTGCATCAGTTAGTTTTTATAATCAGAAGCATGTTCCAGGCTGGGTCTTTTGTTAGCTCTAAGAATTCCCTAGCCCTGGGAGGGGCAATCTCTCCCCAGCCAGAATGTTGTGTTGTTTTGATTTGGTTTAGGTTTTCTTTTTAAGATAAGATATCAAAAACACACAGACAATGTAAAAATATTTACAATACATAGATATTCTTTCATCTCTGATTTGACCTGCCAAATGGACTGTTCTCAGTCATTGGTTAGGGCATGAATGTCTCTTTATTTTACTGTTGCCGGTCTGCCACTGACAAAAAGCCCCTTTTGTTTTGAGTCCCTCTTCCCCACACCCATCCTCCCGTATCTAATAATCACCATTATTATATGAGAAGGCAGATCTCTGATCAGAGTTTGAAAGTGTCCTTGAGGAGAGCAAGCCCGCGTCCTGTCTTCCCCCGTGGAAATGGCCTTTCCCTTCTTAGAGGGATTCATGAACAATCAAGAGCGTGTGTGGAGGGGAGGTGGGAATACTGATTTTCTAACTCACAGATCAGGAACCAGACTGACACCCACACACCCTCCTCTCCAGCGCTGACTCTTTATGATTAGGACGGATCCCTCCATAACAGCCAAGCTACTGGCTGCACAAGGAATTCATACCGAAATAATCTGTGTTCTTTGGATCCAAGCAGTAGGAAGCGTTATCCTTGCTGCTTTCCTCAGGATGCTCTGTGACATCATCTGCACTGGATTGTTTTTCCCTTTGTGTTCAAACACTGGCTTCATTCCAAAGGGCGTCCAAAGCCAACAAGCCCACCCACAGACGGCATAATCTCACAATTGGAAACATTCCTCTCCATGAAAAGGCAGCGCCCAATAAGCTCTCATTGACAGCATTCCCCAACAACCCCCCACACTCTAGCTCTGAATTTCCTTTGGTCTCCTTCCTTGCTGACACTTCTTAATGGTTCGATGAGGTGGGATTATCTTGTTATCCTGGTGTGCACTTCAAGGGCTGATCTTATCTGTAGAGTGGGTAGATAGATCCCAGGAAAAGCTTGAAAACAACCACAGATACTGAAATATTTCCCTACAACCCTGGTGTTTGGACCTTCAGGAATAGCACACAATCTCCCCAATTCTAGAAGATTTGGCTCGAGTCTTATAGACAAAAAACATGCACATCCAAGAGCATGACATTCACCTTTATGCAACACTTATAACTTAGTTATGGAGACCTGGTCTGAAGCCTAGTTCTTTAGTCAACAACCTCATTGCTCTAAGCCTTAGTTGGTTAATTTGCAAAACAAACAAGAAATTTGCAAAAAAAAAAAAAAAAAAGAAGAAGAAAACTTGCTTTTTGAGATGGCTGTTAGGATGAACGGAGCATGGCACAGCTTTGAGACTCTTAAAGAAAAGATCCAGCTGGACTGAGGGGAAGATGTCATTAAAAGTAGAGGTGGAAAGCACACAGAGAAACGTTGATTAGCATCACAAATTGCCTATTGGCTGGACCTTCAAGGTGGCACCACACTGAGCTCCTTGATGGTACTCTTCGACTTCCTGGCCATCTCTGTTTAGATAGCTGAGATCTTTATTAGTGTTGGTCTACTGAACTGGCAGTAAAATCTCCTTGGGGAAAGGGACAAGGGAAATATGCTTACAGATGGGCAAGACCACAAATCCCAATGTGTTGTTTCCATACGAAGAGTGTTCTTTGATTCAGATGACCAGGATAGAGGACATGAATGGCACTGCTGGGAAGAGGAAGTGGAGATCAGTTTTGCTTGATGGCACAGGCATAGACCTTGTGTTGCCAAGGCAAGTCTGGGTCCAAGAACCCAAGATCCCAGGGGGTGTTCTGCGTTGGTGGTGCTGGAGAGGAAGGGGTGGGGCCTTTGGTTTTCACGAGATCTTAGTGCCATTTAGCCAACTATGAATGACTAACAGGACAAATACTCCCTCAGCCTATTATGTTTCCTTTCTTAAATGTTTGTGGATATGAAAGCTGGCATGAGCCTATTCACAAGTTGTTGAAAATCTGCCTTTGAGGATTGGCTTGTAATTTTTTTTTTTTTCAATGAGGGCATCCAATCTGTCTCTCGACAAAGTCATATGAAATTTGGAAGTTCAAATGCCAATGATGTTTGCATTTCTCAGTTAAAAACCCACCCAGTATTTCTTCCTCTGCTCCTCAACTCTATGAATGGAAAAAGCTATTTTAGTTCATAGCATATTCTTTCCATTAAGATTTTAAATTGCTGCAGTACTGCCAAGGCTCATCTGTTGAATGAGTTTTTTGTAAACGTTATCTACCAGACACGGGTGCAAAGTGGCATTTTAATGAAGTGGAAGCAAAAGGTAATTATATTACCAGAGAGAGCATTCATTTCCACCCCCTCCTCCAATCAGTCTCAAATAAAAGGAGACCATGTTGGCTACAATTAAAATTATATGAATAATTTTTGATAAAATCAGTAGCTAAAAATTGTTAAATTTTCAAAACACATTGGAAACCTTCTTACATATAGCTATGCTGTGTACATTCTTGGCAAAGAATGAATTTGGATTTGGATGTGGGAAATCTATTTGTTTAAGCCAAGTACCACTTAAATTTCCATAGGCAGATTATCTGCTGGATGAATTAGCCCAAGAAACTAAAGATAAAAATTCCTAAACTGCCTTTTGCTCAGCTGCCCAGAATGTTCCCCTTGATTGCATCCTGCCTGTCTGATAGCTTGAATTCAGGGAACAGAAAAATCATTTTAATAGCCTGCAAAGCACAGAAATAGGGCATTCTTTTCAGAGCATATGATTTATTCGAAGCCAAACGCAAATCGATTTCTCATTGCTTTCCTCCTGTGACTTATCTATAGCAACGTCTTCCTTCATTAGCTTAGAAAGTCAAAAATTAACCACAAAAGTGAAATGCTGGAGAAGCACCTTTGCACGTTAGAGGCTGGGAAGACCTCAAACCCAACCGTGTTTCTTTTGTATCTACAGCGTAATGCCACTTTGGTTTTCTACCACAGATACCTCCACGCTCCCTTGGGTTGACAAGATGTCTGTGGTATACTGGCCAAGAAGGAGACTCCTTCAGGGCAGTAACGGTCCTCACAATGCTCGTAATAGCCCTCACAATGCCTCAGATATAGTTGAATGTCAATCAAACTGAAGAATACACAAAACTTGTTTCCACGATTGTTTTTCCTAGCTCATTACAGGATTAGTATAGTTTAGGTAAATGAAACAATCTCTTACAATGAAGGTTCACATATCTTAGCACGAGGTATCTCCCTCTGCCCCACACTGAGCTCCCTAGTGCCCATCAAGAAAAATATACTTGGAATAAAATCTCTTCCCTTTTTTTTTTTTTTTCAAATATTTTATTTATTTATTTGTGAGAGAGAGAGAGAGAGCGAGCACAGGCAGACAGAGAGGCAGGCAGAGGCAGAGGGAGAAGCAGGCTCCCTGCCGAGCAAGGAGCCCGATGTGGGACTCGATCCCAGGACGCTGGGATCATGACCCGAGCCGAAGGCAGCCGCTTAACCAACTGAGCCACCCAGGCATCCCAAAATCTCTTCTCTTTTTAAGAGAACTATTACTAATGTGGGTCACTTCTGTTTGCATAGGCATTCACAGATAATAGAATCAAACCTTCCAAGTCAGGGTAGGATGATTCATTCTGCTTCTATCACACTGTAGTAGAGACAGAATTGTAACTGGTGGAGAAAATATGAAAAATGACATACATGGAAATTTGAGAGTCTATCAAATGCTCTAACTCCCAACAGCTACTTAAATCTTCTATTATCTGCAGTAAGTGGCAATGCTTTTTTGTCAAGTGCCCTGAAAAGACACAGAATAATAGAAAGCTAATCTCTTGTGATAGGCAACACCAAGCTTAAGGTGCTGCCTTAATAGGCTATCTATCTGAATCTTCCCAGGGAATTCTTTTGTCTTGCATTTTAAAGACCTTTTCTCGAGGTATCTGTATCCACAAAGGACAATGGAAACTGAGGTAACAGCCAATAACAGCTGCTTTATTTTCCTCCTCAATGAAGATGTCCTGAGTTTTCATTTTGACAGTTTAAGGTAGAAAGAAAGTCGATCATTTAAAGGGTAAAGACCTTGTAGACACTATTCAGGGTGTTCCCGGTCTTCTGGCAAATCATATGTATGAGTTCAGTGATTCCCAGAAGATTGAATAGGACAATCAATAGATTCTCTGTAAATTGCCAAAGAGGACAATTTGCAGGCAGTTTACCCCAAATGGGAAAATGCCAACAGAGATAGGACTGGGTTTTCTGTTGGAATACCATAAATACCAAACTCGAAGAAGGTCAAAAGTCATGGCACTTATGTTTTCCATAGATGACATTTGTTTTGGAATGCCCAGCTAAGTTCAACCAAAGCAGCTCCTGAACCAAACTATATGGGAGCTATTAAGATCAGTCATAGGTAACCTGATTTTAGAAAGCGAGGTGGGTCACTAGTCCATAATGACTCCTATCCCTAATGATACTTGTGGCTTCTCTGGGCAGCTCTGCCATGCCTCCCTAAAGGTTATGTCCTAGATGCTAGAGGGGAACTTTTAAATACACCTGGGAAATTGCCCATCTAATAATTTGTGGTTAAAGAAAATGGCAGCCTCTCTCAACATTGAGATCTATACTTGAATGGATTGTAGTCATAACTAGAAGCACTGAAATTAAATACATATTAAGTACCAACACCATGAAAGGAGACTTGGGGACACAGCTTCCTTTCATCTCCATGGCAGTTGTATGATTTGCAATTTTCAGATGGGCCAAATCGTGTCTCGAAGAGTTTGAGTAACTTATGCACAAGTGCCTAGTCTCACTGAAGATTTAACAGATATCTGAACTCCATCTCAGTGTCTCAATTCTTGAAACTCTAAGGTAGTAGATTTCTATCTTGAAGATATATAGAAATCAACTGGGGCTTGGGCCGGGGGGAAGGGATCAAAATGACTGCGCTGAAGCCCAATGGTTACAGGTGTAATGTGCTCCCCTAGGATTTTCCGATCCGGTTGGTGGTAGACAACAGTTCAAGAAGCACTACTGTACTGTATTGCTTGGTGAGGTGTCTTAATGAGGTTTTGGAGTTCGTGAAAATGAATTATTAAGAACTGGCTAGGGCCACCTATTTAGGCAAATCTACATCACAAACATCTGACCTCCCTTCTCAAACCCATCCATTCCAAAGGACCATTTCCCTGGGTCTTAAAATCTAACAACATAGGCCTTAAAGCAGTAAAGTTGCAAAATAGCACAACTTTTAACATTTTCTTTCCAAAGTTATTGAAAATATTAAGATAAAAGAAAGATGCCTAAAACAGACTTTGGGATAGCCAGCCAAGAAATGAAGGTATTAACAGTTTAATATGTTTTGGAATGGGGAAGGGAGAAAAGGGGGCACTGAGAAGGAGGATTGCATCTGATCCCTGTTTAATTTTAACTCTGCTTTATGTATCCCTTATTTGTTACCAACTGCTTTCATGAATTCTGCAATTGGTCTCCAGTGGCCAAATCTGACCCGATTCCCTCTCCATCCCAACCCCCCCTTGTTTTAAATGAGATCTGGTTTTACTTAGATGAATTAAATGTCACTATATTTGTTTCTGTGAATTGTTCCAGCAAAAATTACAGCATCCATGTCTGACTTTAAATGTCTGTAGGACTGTCTGCCTCTCTGGGCTATTTATAGTTGCCTTTTAAAGGCCCTAATAAATGCTTTTAGATTGCTATTGGTTTGCTTTCCCTTTGTGGAGACTCAGAATTGGTACCAACTAAAATTACCTGTTTTTTCCTTTTTGCTAAAGCAACGCATGTTCACTGTAAAATATAAATAAGGAAAGAGAAGAAAAAGGAAGAGCAGAAAATAATCAGACCAAACAGAGAGGGCCACAATTGACATTTTGTCATGTAGCTTTCTGTTTGTTATTAAAAAAAAAAAATTATATCATGCAAGCTGTTTTGTGTTTTGTTTTGTTTTAGCCCTGTTTTATTTTTTTCCACCTGATGATATGCTTCAAGTTGTTTCTCATTCTACTCCTGCACTTTTAAAGGCTATGTTAAAAGTAATGAGTAATGTTCTGATTGTACCATTACCTATGAAACAATCCCACACTTATTAGAGGGCAAGGTCATGGCCAAAATTTGCTACTACAAATAACTGTACAAATTAGCTACACTAGTAACCATCGCTATGCTCATCCAAGAGAATTTCTTTAGGATAAACTGCCATAAATGGAGTTTTTGGATCAGAGGCTGTAGCAAACCCCTAGACTATTGTCGCTTCGAGCTGGCTTACCTCCAGAAACAGCTCAAATTAAATAGTACATATACATTATATTTGAGCATATCTTTCACATGACGATATAATTACATGCATCAGTGTTGGGAGTACCACATTGCTAATAATTCAGTTGTTGCTTTAATAAACTTTACAAAATACTTCTTAGTGCCAAGCTCATTTTCCTCCCCAACTCCAGATTTCCAGAGTTCTGCAGCAAGATTACGGGCATTATCATACTAGGGAATCTACTAACCTAGAATCAACAGTATGGTTTTTTAATTTTGTTTTGTTTTGTTTTTAACTATGTGCGAACTGGTGGCTAGGACAGGGGAGAGGTAAGGTAAATGGAAGGAACCGAGAGCTGATGCTTGCAGATCTGTCAGCATTGATGTTTTAACAATTCTAGGAATTGTTAAATTCTTTTACTGGGATGAAAATCTCATTAAGGATGTATTAGTTCATTGCTTCAATGTCTACTTAGTGAGTACCTGAACTCCACGTGTTTCTCTGGTGCTGGGGATGCAGTGGCAAAGAAGGGAAGGGGATTTTTTTTTTCATGGAAGCTATAATCTATCCTGTGGGGCCGTCCAGCCAACAAACAAGTCATCGTCCATCATGGCAAGCATTTTGAAATGAAAATCATGTTTATGATCCAGAAAATAAGGACGTGGGGGAGGATTTTCGTTTAACTCCTCATCAGACATGACGTCTCTGAAAAGGTGACATTGAAGAGGAGACTTCAGGGATGATAAGAAGCCACAGGGGCAGACAAGGAAGTACCAAGGTCCTGAGGCAGGAATAGCCTTGCTCATAAGAGTGGAATTGAGCAGATTTTTTTTTTTTTCTGTAAAGAGTCAGATCACAGATATTTTGGCTTTGTGAGCCACATTGTTTCTATTGCTACCACTCAAGTCTGCAGTGGCACTGTGACAGTAAGTACCTGCAGACAATTTTATAAATCATCATCTGAATGTTGTGTTCCAATAAAACTTTACAAAAGTGACCAGTGAGCCGGATCTGGCCCTTGGACTATAATTTTTGGACCTTCGTGTTAGTGAAAGAGGGAGACACAGTGACGCTAGAGAGTGAAGAGCAGGAAGGGAAATGGTAGGAGGTAATTTCTAGAGGTCAGAGGTAGCTGCTCTGTATATAATACAGATTATGCAAATTCCTCTAGTTGCCCTGAGAAGACTGGGAAGATGCTGGAGGGTTTTAAGCAGGAGAGTGACAGGTTTTGATTTTATTTTTAAAAAGGGTAGATCGAAGTACAACAGGGCAGAAAGAGAAGATCTCTTAGGGGTCCACTGAAGACATGGAGGCTTCGACTACCAGGAGACGTGATCAGATTTAAGATATGCTTTGAAGGTGAGCCCACAGGACTTGCTGCTGGGTTATGTGATGACTAGACCATACTCTTGCATCTCGGAGATGTTTTTAAAATGCCAGTGAAGGGGTGCCTGGGTGGCTCAGTGGATTAAAGCCTCTGCTTTCTGATCCCAGGGTCCTGGGATCCAGCCTCACATCCGGCTTTCCGGCTTTCTGCTTGGCAGGAAGCCTGCTTCCCTTCTTCTCTCTCTCTGCTTGCCTCTCTGCCTACTTGTGATCTCTGTCTGTCAAATAAATAAATAAAATCTTTAAAAAATATAAAAAATAAAATGCCAGTGAAACTGAATTTTAACTGAATTTTCCCTGTTTCAAGTGATGAAAACTATCCCTGAGTATCACAAGCAGACAAAAATATTATTGGAAAGGTAACATGTAGCTTATAACATCAAAGGAAGGGATCAAAGAGAAAACCCGATGTGAGCAGAGGGGGCGGGAAATGGAAATCTTATCTCGGGCACCGCCTCCCCTAGGGCTGCGACTTGGGCCCTTCTCTGGAGCAACTTAGATGCCCTGCCACACCAGTAGCCTCTTGACTCTGTGTATCTGCCTGGAATAACAGGCTCCGGCATCCCTGCATCCCTGCATCCCTGCCTCCCTGCATCCCTGCATCCTTGCCTCCCTGCCTCCCTGCATCCCTGCATCCCTGCATCCCTGCCGCAAGAGGCCTCTTGTTTGTGAAGTTCTGATTGGTCCCTCCAAGGTCATGTGACTCTGCTCTAGGAGCAGGTGAAGAAACAAGCCTGTGCAAGTGGCTTCTTCTACTTCCACTCTGTCTTCCTGATCCCAGCCAGCCTTGTCTCTTACTTGATCATTGAAATGCCTTCCTGGGCTGCTCCCTGCGTCGGCTTTTAAATTTCTCCAACCGATTTTCCACTGGATCGCCAGAGTGGTCTTTTTAAAAATGGAAATGTAATGCTGTGTGCTCTTGGTGATGGCACTTCAGTTGCTTTTATTGCTTTTGGGGAAAAGACCCACATCTTAAATTCTCCCTTCCAGGTTACTTATTTATGCTGTCTCTCTCTTCCCAGCTTCAACTCTCCACCCACACTACCCCGCTCCCCATCGCCCGAATTCAGTTCTTTGGAATGTATGCCCTACCTATGCAACCTTGAGTCACATGGCCTTTCCAGACGCTATTCCTCTGCCTGGGAAACTCTTTTTCTCTTTCTTCTTTTTTGGTTACCTTGTATTCATTTCTCAGATTGTAGCTCAGACAGCCATCTCTCCCAAACTAGATAAAGGCCCAGTATTATAAGCTATGGCAAGAAACAGAGGAGAACTATGTATTCAAGTTAAAGGTTAAACAGGGGTTAAACAGAAGCTCTAACTAAGGACAATTTGCAAGATGCTGGCGGGGGGTACTCTTTTATATTATGCCCTTCATTCCGACCAAAAGGTTTTGAGAGGGTCAAGCACTGTCCCTATGTTTTTTTTTTTTTTAATGTTTTATTTATTCATTTGACAGACAGAGACCACAAGCAGGCAGAGAGGTAGGCAGAGAGAGGAAGGGAAGCAGGCTCCCCACCGAGCAGAGAGCCTGATGCGGGGCTCGATCCCAGGACCCTAAGATCACGACCCGAGCTGAAGGCAGAGGCTTTAACCCACTGAGCCACCCAGGTGCCCCTGTCCCTATATTTTAAAATAAATAATGAAGCTGAAAGATATTTTTGGGATGCAGTTGAGATGTGGTAGAACCATGCCTAGAATCCAAGTCTTTTATCCCCATATTGTTGTCCTTTAACAACACTAATGCAGGACCAAGCATTATACGGAGCTGGGATGGGACCCACGGTAGCAGGGAGGGTTATTTACATCTCAGGTCAGAGCTACGGCTCTGGATGCAAGTGGCAAGACATGAGTTACAAGGGTGTTATGTAGACCAGGTAAAGCCAGGTTTTTACCTGATCAGGGAAGCCTGATTTCAATGATAAAATGCAGATGAATTTCTGTAATGATAGGTTCTTGTGAGAACCAGGCCTTACAATTAGCTCAGAACAAAGGTGCAGCAGTCAGACTACACCTGGAAATAGCAAGATATTAACATCTAGATAATGACTGTGTCTCAAACAAACAAAATGGGACAGAGAACAAGGCCCGAGTTGAGAACATGTTTACCAAAGGCTGTAGGCAGAAGCAGTGAAAAGCCTGCTCTCACTTAGAGATCAAGTCCTTCACCAAAGGCTCTCTGGTCACCCTGGCCAGAAGGCAACCTCCGTCCTCCCTCCAGCCATTCTCCGAGTTAATGCTTCATTTCGACAGCCCACAAAGACACGTTCCACAGAGGTGGGACTCTTACTAATTCCCAAAGGTGGATGGGTCTGGAACACAGTAGAGGCTCAATTAAAAAAAAAAAAAAAAGAATGAAAGACAAAGCAAAACAAGAATGCAAACAGTTAGCAACGAATTCTCATTGGAGAGCTTTAGAGATCCCTGGGGAACCTTCTGCACCAAGAGGAAACTGAACTGTGGTCTTTAAAAGGACATAAGACCTCATGATATCCAGCTTCTGCAACCAACCCAGATACAGCTCAAAGTAAATTCTGAGCAACTCAGGCTGGCCTCCAGCCAAGACAGGGATGGGCTGATTATCATGATAAGAACAAGAGAAACCTTCAGAACCATCTTTGTAAAACGTGCCCGTACCACTTAAGACAAAGAATAAACATGATAACCGTCCTATGAATTTCTCTGACCTTGTCAAGCTTGTTTCCTTTAGCCTCATTGCCCAGAGGAAAGAGTGATACAATTTCTTTTTAAGCAATACATTTTAAAACATGAGTTGAAAGCATGTGTATGTGTGTGTGCGTGCGTGTGTGTTGAGGACAAGGAATAGGGGATTTCCCATTTGGTGAAAGTTGTGAAAAGGAAAGCAAAATGATCCAGTCCCTGGAGCTTTGGGGAGCTAGTGGGGAGACAGAGAACTGGGCCACCTGGCTTAGTGGTAGGAAACAGTGGTGCCAGCCCTGAGCTTAAATAGAAATATCTACTGGGAGCCACTTTTTTGGCCTATGTTGTGCAAGTGGAGAGCTCTTCGACAGGGTTCAGGCAGATGCTCTGGTATTTTACAGAGGGGGAAGCTGAGCCCTCGCAGGATTCTGATTCATGCAACAATTCTTGAATAATTACTATGATCTTGGCCCAGTGACAGATGGTTTCACGGTCCTTATCTCACTCAGACTCTCCACTGTCACTCAGTAACACAGGTACTCTTATCCCTGTGTCAGACATGAGGACTCTGAGATTCAGAGAAGACTTACTTTCCCAAGTCACTCAAGATGTTGGGGACAGCCCTGGAACTGGAATCTGATTTCTCTGCAAGACCCAAACAGGTTTCATTTCAGACAATTGCTCGTGAAGGCAATTTGTTTTTAAGGCAGGATAATGTAGAATTATAATTCTTATTACTTTGGTATGATCTTGACATACCAGAAAATGGGGCGACGTACTCCCAGCCTCTAAAATTTGCCTACTTCTTTTTTTTTTCAAGATTTTATTTATTTATTTAATAGATAGAGAGATCACAAGTAGGCAGAGAGGCAGGCAGAGAGAGTGGGGGAGAAGCAGGCTCCCCGCTGAGCAGAGAGCCCGATGCGGGACTCGATCCCAGGACCCTGAGATCATGACCTGAGCCAAAGGCAGCGGCTCAACCCACTGAGCCACCCAGGTGCCCCTGCCTACTTCTTTATAAAACACAGCATCTTTTGGGATGCAGAAGGATTTATGATTAGGACATAGATACTATTTAAGGGAAAAAAATGGGCTAGAAAGAGACTTTCCAGATAGTTACTCGCAATGCACTAACACCAGATTTCTTCTTCTCCTTCCCAACTCTGGATTCAGTTCAACTGTTAATATAGTTGAGGGTCTCTTCCCTATCATACTGGCAAAAAACCTTTTTTTTTAATTAGAAAGAGAGAAGGAGGGGGAGAGGGAGAGGGAAAATCTTAAGCAGGCTCCACAGCTCAGAGCCTGATGTGGGATTCGATCTCACAACCCGAGGATCAGGACCTGAGCTGAAATCAAGAGTCAGACACTTAACCCACTGAGCCACCCAGGCGCCCCCGGCACAAACTTTCTTAAACTGCTTCAGGAGAAATTGTAGCGTTATATCAGGAAAGAGGTAAAGGTCTTTGTCACTGAGGACTTGGACCAGAGTTGGAGGCTAGGGTTGGGAGGGAGAAGAGAACAGAGAGGTCAAAGGCTGTAGCTTAACCAGAGACCTGCTCTGAGCAGCTGAGAAGAAACACGCACGCGCCATAGAATGTCAACAAGGGGGACACTGTCTGACATGCGGGAGACAGGGTCCATTTGGAGAAGTCTGCGCAGCATCGAGTGGGTTCTGAGTGAAGCAGGTGTTCAGTGGCTGAAGGAAGAGCTCCACCTAACTGTGTCTGAATCGCCTTATGAGGACTCCAGGCAACACAAGGCTCAGGCATAATTTCAAGGCAGTAAGTTGTGGGACAGGTTTGGAGCAAAATAACCCCAACTTGTTTGGGTTCTGTCCTATCCCATTAGCACCCCTCTTTCTTTACTCCTTAGCAACCAGGGCCCACCCGCAAGTGCCATCTGACTACATCTTCTCTCACTAGCCCCCGGCCACCCCCTGCTCAGGCCCCTCCACGAACCACAGAACGGCACCCTAGCCAGTCTCCAAAAACAATGACCTGCACACAGAATCTGGGCCATCCTTTCTACACTCTGCCTCCTCAGCTCTCAAGTGCCCACTAAAATTTATCTCATCTCACAGTCGCCAGGAAAGTAACTTGATTCCCGAGGACTTCATGTAAATCAGTGACATGCTAAAGATGATACTCGTTAATATCACAGGCCCTGGGCATTAATAGTTGAGTCTCACCAGACGTATTTAGGGCATTATTTGTGGTGTGTCTCAAATTACACAGACAATTCATGTCCCTATTAATATATTTATAGCAAGCGGATGCTAGAGACAAGATCGGATTTTCATTTTAAAGTTGACATGGGGTTCTAAAGTTTTAACCATTTTGTTGTACCTTCAACGTGCTAATGAAAAGTTTTAGTTTGAAGAATTACCTGCAAGAGTATTCTGCTTAGTAAAGAGCTGAATTTGAGAGGACAGAGGCAAATGACAGAGGGTTTGCTGCCGAATGGGTGAGTCTGACGAAGGTACTTCCCACACCGAGAAACGAGGACAGATACTCAAGTCCATCACTTGTTTTGCTGAAAATATTCCGTTACGTGCATAGCCCATTCGAAACATGTTAAATCAGTAAAGGTTTCTCCTTGGATCCATACAAAGATTAGAGGACGAAAAGCAGGTCCCACCAATGCAAGCCAATTAAGGAGCTTTTATTTATGTATTTTTAATGTCTGAAGTTAGTACAGCGAGACCTCGGGAAATGACGCATGCACCATGCTGACCCTGCCTCTCCGCTCACTCTCGACACCTCTATATTAGAACTCCTTATCATGACAACGAAGTTACGGTCTTTTTTTCTGCCTTGGGCATTAAACACCTGCAAGATACTTGCAAGCTGCTACAAAAGGGAACTGCAAGATTCTTCATTTCCTTCCGCACTTTATATTCCACAATTTTGTCACTGCAGTGCTCAGATTCCCATTTTTAATTAAAAAAAAAAAAGGAATTTTATCCCCAATGAAATAGTCATGATCAGTTTCTAGAGGGTAAAGAGAGCGGCATGCAGAGAGAAATGCAGAAGTAGGAAGGTTGCAAATGCTTTTTCGGAATGGAATGGGAAGTGACAGGATGATTGTGAAAGAATGGAGGTGTTTGGAAAGCCAGGCTTTAATTTTAAGTAACACCAATGTTACACATGGAACGTCCACCCAAACGGCCCGTCTTCTCTATCATTTAATAGAAAACAAGCAGGAAAGTTTACACATGGATGAACACAATGTATGAAACAGATTAATAAATAGTTTGCCTCGTCATTTTGACCAAAGAGTGTCCATAAAATTCTTTGCTCCTTGGGTAACCTGAGAAATGGTTAAGACTTGATACAATTAGTTTGGTTAAAATCAGGCATTTCGCTTAAAGACCATCATCTTTTCAAAAGTGTATCATTTACCTGGTTGGAAAAAATCAAAGATCAATCCAGGGTCTGCACTGGAACAGAATCTGAAAGCTTTTGTCTGGATAAGTTGAAATGAATGGATGATCAATTCAACACGGGGGGCCATGGTGGGGACACGGGGCATGATGGGTTTAGGGCAGAATTCGCACAGCCATAACGTGTATCCCTGAATCTATTACACTATTCAGAAATAAACTTCCCACATCCTCAAATTTGCTGAGTTACGGCTTGTATTAATTGAAAATTCATTCCCCAATTAGCATAACATTGAAGGTGGTTTGTTTATAACAGTTGTTGGCACCACTGGAATTCACACTGCATGCCATTTCAAATAAAAACCTTCCTTTTTTTCTTCTGGCAGCAGAAAAGAGGAGAGTCACACAGTAGCTCTTGATTTATGAACTGCACTTTCTTATTCTCAGACTCCCACAGTGTGTGCCGTTCCCTTTAAGGAGCAAGGTTGGGAGCATTTAACAAGGAAACAATTATCTCAAAATCTACTTTTTAATTTGAAATCATATGGGCCTTGGATTATAATAGGTCCCATTCTCATGCCTCCAATGATCAGGTGAGAGAATGAAGACCCAGAAACCCCCGAGCAGCTTCTTGTTGTTGTCAAGGGTCATTTGATGACAAATGAGACAGGAACCTACAAGAATGATGTATGTTGTGGGCCAAATTTGTGGAACCATTTAACATTCGACATTCCGGTAAGCATTTTGTCAGCCCTGGGTCACGTCCTGAAATTATACAACCATCTCCTCCAAAACCCGGCTGAGGACAAAGACGGAGATGGAACTACTCAAAGCAAATCTGCAGGACAAGTGGGCAGAGTGGCGGGGCGTGCGGATGGACTTACGCACGCCTTACAGGATTTTTTGGCTGAAAGAAGAGTTCATCCTTGCAGTGGTCCATCAAACAAAGTGTTTATTGTTAAGTGGGTCTGATCCCTGGAGAAGAAGAAAAGTGATTCCTATTGACTGGAAGGAAATTAACCCTTTCCTCCCTTTTTCAGGGAAGCTGTCTGATAAGAGCTTTGTGGTTAACTTCCTCGGTCAGTTTCAAAGGAGGGTGGGTCTCTCCATGTCCAATGTCCCCAGCAGTATTGACTCTGACTAGTTTCTCTGCAGCATGGGCTGGATCTTCTAGCAGGACCTCTTTTCTCCCCCTTATCCTTCTTTCCCTCATCTAGCACAGGCAGGTTGTGTGGAAAGTATATTCTAATAATTACTAAACCATTGGGCTACAGTGACTTTTTCTTTTTTTCTTTTTTCTTTTTTTTTTTTTTGGCATAGAAATAACTCAAGACCACTTAACATTGAATTTTTAAAACTTACTTTCAGACTTGAGCTGGGAAAACCACTGGCCTATTCTAGGGATGATAAAAGTATTAGGAACTGTATGTTCTGCCTTGATCTTTTAAACACTGAATTCAGAGGGGAAAAAAAATGATTTTGCCTACGGATGGTTGTGAAAGAATCAGGAATATACTGCAGAGCTGGAGAGAAGGGTGCAATTGTAGTATGCTCCCTTTAAGAGGGAAACAAGATTAGAACTTTGGCAAATTTTCGGCTTCTATTCAGAGGGGAAGAGAAGAGATGGCAGTGTCCAAAAAGAAAAAAAAAAAGAAAAAGGAAAAAAAAAAAACGAAAGAAAAAGGATGGCTGTCATGAGACAAAAGCAAAAGCAATTTTATACCTTATTGAAAGCTTACCTGGGCACTTTTTTTTTTTAAACTCCTCTGGGGTTAAGAACATTTTTTACCCTCTTAAAACTAAAGGAGCTAGGGGAAAGGACTTGAATCTGAGAGAGTGTGGCTGTCAGTTCTGTTCTGTCCTGGGAAGTACACGAGGAAGAGAAACCTCCAGGGAAGAGAGAGAGGACACGGCCGGTGCTGAAGGGGAGGGTCTGCGGCATCCAGTATGTAAGTTACATGTCAGCGTGAAGGGGGCAACCCTTCCTACCGTCCTTCTTAGAAAATCCATCTGACTTCAACAGTTAGAAGGCTTCTAACCCTGCTAGCCAAATATCTGAATTCTATTTTGCCTTTCAACATTGAAGATTGCTTTGTGTTCTAAGCGCCCTCATGCCAGAAGAGTCTATAAAAAATAAGACTTTTGTTTATGTCAGGTCAGAAAAGGTAGTGAGGCTTCATTTGGGATAATCATAGTGTTTGCCCAAGCCTTTTGCATATATAAAAATGTTATTTTCTCTAATTGCATATTTTGCTCCTATAATGACCGAGTTGAATTCTAAGCTGAAATGAGTAATCAATACTGAGTGTCTCTGTCATTCAAATGAAGTCTTCGCCATTTCGGATGGCATGAAATTGCTTCAGCTTTGGCAAATTGCTCTAAAGATGGAAATTAAAAGCTAAAGCTAAGGCGTATTTAATTTTCTTTTTTTCAGGTTTTTACTGAAAACTTAAATCAACAGATAGCAACAGAACTATTACTTGTACAAAATCCACCTGGATGCCGGAAGGACAGAGGAAAGAATGAGCTATTACGGCAGCAGCTACCCGATTGTAAACGTGGACCCCAAATACCCAGGCTACTCCCAAGAGCAGATCCTAGCTGAGAAGAGAAGAGCCAGAAGACGTCTGCTCCACAAAGATGGTAGCTGCAATGTGTACTTCAAGCACATTTTTGGAGAATGGGGGAGCTATGTGGTTGACATTTTCACTACTCTTGTAGACACCAAGTGGCGCCATATGTTTGTGATATTTTCTTTATCTTATATTCTCTCCTGGCTGATATTTGGCTCTATCTTTTGGCTAATTGCCTTTCATCATGGCGATCTGTTAAATGATCCGGACATCACGCCTTGTGTTGACAACGTCCATTCCTTTACAGGAGCGTTTTTATTCTCCCTTGAGACCCAGACCACCATAGGTTACGGTTACCGCTGTGTCACCGAAGAATGCTCGGTGGCAGTGCTCATGGTGATCCTTCAATCCATCCTGAGCTCCATCATAAACACCTTCATCATCGGAGCCGCCTTGGCCAAAATGGCGACCGCTCGAAAGAGAGCCCAAACCATTCGGTTTAGCTATTTTGCCCTCATAGGCATGAGGGATGGGAAGCTTTGCCTCATGTGGCGCATTGGTGATTTCCGGCCAAACCATGTGGTCGAAGGCACAGTGAGAGCCCAACTTCTCCGCTACGCAGAAGACAGCGAAGGGCGAATGACCATGGCATTCAAAGACCTAAAGTTGGTCAACGACCAGATCATCCTTGTCACACCGGTAACTATTGTTCATGAAATTGATCACGAGAGCCCTCTGTATGCCCTTGACCGAAAAGCAGTGGCCAAAGATAACTTTGAGATTTTGGTGACATTTATCTACACCGGTGATTCCACGGGCACTTCCCACCAATCCAGAAGTTCCTATGTTCCCCGAGAAATTCTCTGGGGCCACAGGTTTAATGACGTCCTGGAAGTTAAGAGAAAGTACTACAAAGTGAACTGCTTACAGTTTGAGGGGAGCGTTGAGGTATACGCTCCCTTTTGCAGCGCCAAACAGCTGGACTGGAAAGACCAGCAGCTCCACAGCGTGGACAAAGCCCCCCCAGTCCGAGGATCTGGCACGTCGGACACCACGGTCAGAAGAAGGTCGTTTAGTGCCATTGCCATTGTCAGCAGTTGTGAAAACCCAGAGGAGACCATCACCTCCGCCGTGGATGAGTGTAAGGAAGCACCTTATCAGAAAGCTGTCTTGACTTTAAATAGAATCTCTGTAGAATCCCAAATGTAGTTCAACTTGTGATGACCAGGGCCGTCCCTCCATCATTTCACTCTGTAGCCGGTCATTTTAAGGCAAGTAGTTATAAGCAGGGCTTTCAAGGAATGGTATAGCTATGTTTGATGGACATAGGGGAGAAGAAGAGCAGGTTAAATCTGGTGAAAGATCATCTAACAATTACATAGTATCCAATTGCTTCAACTTTTTTAATGTGTTAGCAAATTTGGTATTAGGGATGCTATCCAGAGCCTAATTGATTAATTTAAATTTCACCTCCTTTTCTTAAATCACACACTTGTATCTTTAGTTGCAGGTGTCCTAGTCAGTAAAGGAGAACAAAGGTAGGATACTGGCATAAGGAAGACAGGCAGCCAGCATGAATAACTAATTTTTAAATGTATCAACATGGATAGCAGTTTCCTGGAAAGACGTCACATCTTTCTAACCAAGATAGGCAAGATACACATCCAGTAGATTGTAACATGGAGATATTTAACTGAATTCACCTGGCAGGCTCGGTGTTTGCCCCTCACAGTGTCTCGGTATCGGCAGAAAGAGGTAGTGACTGTGAGATAGAGACACCTGCCACTTGGGCAGGTTAATGATCAAAGAGCGCTAGAAGCTGGTTTTGTTTTTTTCTAATTCATATGGCAGAAAAAAAGTTGACATTATTCAGAACAGTATTTCTCTCCCAAACACCCTGAGTGACGGCAGCAAATGCCTTTATATGGAAGAACAGAAATAAGGCAACGGTGACATTTCTAGCTTCTCCAGCAAGGGGGCTTCCTCTGCCCAACCCCATCTTCTCCAAAGACAACATGAAGAAAGGATCACAGAGATGGGATGTGGGAAGGGATAGCAGTGGGAAACATTCTCAGGCCACTGTGCTGTGTCCTGAGAGACTGCAGCTGCTTTTGTGGCTACATAAGGGATGGAGCCATTATTCTTAGGGGGGGGGGGGCACAGGAGGAGACCTAGGGGGACAGCAAGGAAAGAAATTTATTTGTGCCCAGAAGCAGTTAAGTGTGTCTTCTGTCTTTGTCACTCTATAAGACATAAATGACTTGAATTCCAGATTTTCAGCAACTCTCCTATTGAACTTGGAACGATCATTTAAATGGAAGATTTTGTGAAATATAATGAAGGTGATTTTTATGCACATTATTAAACAGATAAGCTAGGTGTTATGGAATTGCTTAAATTGGGGGAAGTAAATTTGTATGCTCTATTTCTGGGTTAAAAGATGTTAATCATGATTACTTCAAGCCCAATTCCCTATGAGTAAAGTCACTTTCAGCTCTATAAATTGAACATTTGTTAGCTTCATTTAGAATTAATGTGTTTCTTTACTTGCTTTCTTTTTTCTTTTCTTTTTTTTACATTGTTGCTGAGCTGACAATAAGCATATGCTACAATTTTTCCTTTGCTTATTTTATTTAAATATATGTACACACAAATTGTTTTTGCTGTTTCTGGAAACGCCCCACCCCCAATTTAAATTAAAGCTTACAAGTAAATTGAACTGAATCATAGAGCCTGCGATTACCAATCAAAGTAAAATATGTAGGTATGTAAAGAGTTTTTCTCCTTTTTTTTTCTTTTTCCATCCTCCCTTCCTCCCTTTCCCTCTTTCTTTCTTTTGACCATGAGCACTGAAGTAACTTTTGAAAATGCATGTGTGCAAATCTTTTATTCCTGTTGTTTTTATGGATAAGGGATTTGTTCAGGTCCCAAGTTGTAAAACTGTCCCGAAGCTTAATATCGGAGATCTAAAGAATGCATTTTTTTCTGTCTTGCTTCAGAAATGCAAAACCCATTTTTAAAATTACACATGCATGTAGATTCAGATTTTGTAGCAACAATGACTCAGCTAAGTTAGACCGCCACCATCTACCAAGTAGAAATCTGCTGCTACTGCAACAAACCCAAATGCCCTCCCCCAGCCCCAACCCGACTTTCTAAGTTTGTTTCACACACCCCTAGTTTCATTTCACTTTGCTTTGCTTCCTGGACTCTGCCAAACCAGGATTCGAGTTTTGTTAGTATCAGAATAGAACTGTCGATATCCAGTAATTACATTTCCCCGTGCTATGTGCTTCCACCAGTTAAATCCTCTTACCCCGAGTAGAATGCGAAATCTGTGTTCCCTGTCACATTTATCTCAATTTTCTGCTTAGACTCATAACACACTTTGACACCCCCGATGAGTTACTTAATAATAAAGATCTTAAAGTAATGCAGAAATTGTGTGCGCTTGCCTCTGTTTCAGGTTAGTGTAAACTCTTGTCGACGTGGCCAGCATCAGGTACTGGGCACCCAAAGATGAGACGGCTGCCTCACAGAATTAGAACGTAGACAGGATCATAACGCATTTTTATGGGTTTTTAACAGCTTGTAGGACGGCTCTATCTGATTTAATGGTTGTTGTTTCTGTAAGCTCTGCAAGGAGGCTCCCCAGAAAATCCCACTTCTAGATTCAGATGCTCAGTCCCTGACGAGAGGGAGGCTGGATTTTTTTCTTTTTCTTTTTTTTTTTTTTTTTTTCTGGTGGCAGTTATTTTTGTCCCTAAAGATGAAATTATTCGGTGGATGTAATTAGATGGGAACCACATGATGGCATCAAGGCACTGTGTGCTCCGCCTGTGAACGGGGCCCCTGAGGAGGAGGGAGCGCCAGGAGAGAGAAGGAAATGCCATTTCCTGTAACCCTGGTTCGTCAAGCACGCTTGGGTGCCTTGCACACATACGTTTGTCCTCACAACAAAACAGTGGAGTGGATATTTTTAATTTCTGTATCATCAAATATCTCATTTTTTTGCATCTTCCTAACTAGCCAATTCCCAACTGGGGCAACAATGTGCCAGGAAAGAAAATATATATGTGTGTGCGTGCGTGTGTGTCCAACTAATATAACTAAGCTTCTCCCTTGCATCTAGGAGGTGGAAGGTGGGATTGGGGGTGGTGACTTAAATGGCGTGGATCTGGCCCATGAGATGACAGCAGAGCTCTCTGGGTATGACCTTTAAGAAAACCCCTTCCCTGGGTCTGAGTTAGGGGCATATGCCCCTTGACTGCCTGCATCCATCCTTCTGCCCTAGACCTCACACTCTGTAGCTGAAGGTCCTGCAACCATCCGGAGAGAGGGGCAATCGAGGACAGCCCTTACAAGGGACATCCGAAAAGTAGGAAAGCAGGCAGCCCTGGCTGGCCTATCTCTGGACTTCTGCGTGAGTGAAAAGAAATAATTCCTCACTGAACAGCGAGTGGTAAGGGAAAAAGAAAAAAAATGACGTGCCGGTTAGGTCCAGCTCGTACTTGTACTTGAAGCACATATTTTCTGGGGACTTGAGGAAATGCCACTAATGTAAAACAAACATGAAAGAATCACTTTGGGCCTGGAAATCCCTCTGAGACACGGACGGCTGAGGGACCCTGATAAGAAGATGGAGCAGGCCTGCTGTGGGGCTGCCCTTTATCTCCTTCCTTTCCCTCCCCTGGAATTACATCAACAGGACTTTCACTAGCACAAGAACCCAAACCCGCAGAGAGTCAGGCAAGCAAGTACTGCGCAGCTTGGGAAAAAAAACAGAATTCTGCTACTACTCGGCTCAGCCCCACAGTGAGGCCCCACGCATCCAGGGATCCAAAAGGACACTAAATATGCACCCAGAAATCGAGATCGTCTCTTCAGATGTTGGCACTGAACTACTTCTGACTTGGCCAGGAGATGTGTGAAATTGATTCTCTGGGCCTCAATGATGAGGCACTACATTCTACTTGGTTTAGAATATTTCCATGAGTTCCATTATAACAAGCATTGATGCTTCAGTTCGGAATGCTCTCGAAGGCATATCTATAAGCCCCTCTTTTTGTCTGGTAAGCCTCCACTGTGGACTCCCAGAAACCATCCCTATCTACCCTGGGGGACCCTAGAAAACACAAAACCCTCCCTCAATTCCAAATCTGGCATGGCCTCTCTGGCTCGCTCACTTTCATTTTTAAATAAGCAGCCTGACCTACATTCTGGGGAAAAAAAAATAGGACTTTGGGTGCCACAGACAGAAGGCGAGGAGGGATGGTGACACAGACACAGAGGGAGATGAAGCACCAGGGAGGGGCTTGGCAAACACTGCAGAAGTTTCTCCGGGATGTGAGGTCTTCGAAAATGAAAGCTCCTAATGGAGACTCTGTTCCGATGACTCTGTGGGCAGAGAGAGCAGGCAAGGCCTCCATTTTCCTGAAAAGGCAAAATCAGAACGTTGCCCGGAAACTGTCCTCCGTCTGTCTGCCCTGCTTTGGAGCTTTCCTTCAGTAACAAAACTGTAGGACCCGGGGGGTTCCCAAGTTCCTCTTGCACAGAGCCTACTTTTCTAAAGCAATGTAACATAATCCTCTTGGGACTGTGCCCCTGGGGGGCTGGGCAGTGACCTTTGACTGAAGGCAGGGCGCATCTGTCCCATCAGGTCACCCTGTGCTCCTTCCCTCCGGAGTGGCCAGGTTATGGTTTGGGATCTTTTGCACAGAGTCTGGAGATTTCAGGTGACACGCAGGGCTGGGCGTTTCGAAGTTCAATAGACTCTTAGTCGCTAAATACCGAGCAGGGAAAAATTTCAAATAAACTAAGTTAAATAAACAACAGTCTTTTGCTGTTTGGTCTCATTGATTTCTACTATTTTATAAATACTGCAGAGTAAAAGGATACTGTATCTAGAGTCTGTCGTCCCAGGAAAAAAGCAGCTGGACTGAGATGAAGGGTTCTCTAAATTAAAAAAAAAAAAAAAAAAAAAGGCAACCTGAGCTGGGTAATCACTGAACTCCGGCCCTTGATGCAAATGTTGGAGCCTCTGCAGGCTGCAGAGAAATAGGTTAATCATTTAAAGTTTTCAGCAAGCCCAGTCGAATGAAAACCCAAACAGCTTAAGTCTTGCTAAATTACACGGCCAAGGAATGCTTTTTCTCTATGCTATCATTTACCACAAGAGTCTATAAAACATCTTTAATCACTATCTAAGTAACTTGAACTTGAGACCGAAAGAGCCCCAAGAGGTTTAGACCCTGTGAAAACTTCTTTACAGAAAGTTAGCAGAAACCTACAAATTTCCCCATAAAATGCATCAGTCACATGTACTGCGCACTGTGGGTAGAGAAGGCTCTTTATCTGGATCAGGAGCACATATCGGAGATCAGTTATGTATTTTGCTACTTGTTGATTCTATTCGATACCAGTGTGCGTGGGAAAGGGAAGCCAGCTATAGGGGACAGGTTAAGGACAGAGCTAGCCTCTGCCAGCGGCCAATTCCAGAACCAAAGACTTTTCAGACATCAGAGAGGTATTAGTTCATTTAATCAGATTCCATGTTACGGACGCGGGAACGTCCTACTTTAGAGAGGTGATCTGGCCACAGAGACACAGCCATGCAGAAGCGGCCAAGGAAGAAAACTCTCAGGGCCTAGGGCACTGAGCTGTTCGTTCTGCTGCTGCCTGAGATTGGGCTATTTTCACTCTGTAATCAGGCAATGGAAAAAGTGATCGTTCCGAGATCCTTTGTCAAATAGAAGCCCGCTATTTTCTAGAAGTGTTTTTCTGAACTGAACTGTTATATGGTCATTGATTATTTAGCGAGACTGGAAAGTAAGCAAGGAAAAAAATTTTGAGAAACAGCCAGTAAGAGTCAGGATGAGTGAGGACAATCTTCTCCAAGATGTAAACAAAAATGGTTGTATTAAAAAAGGCCCCCTTCCCTCCTTTCCAGGGCCATGCCAACACCCAGTGGGACATACCGCTGTGCACTAATTCACTGTCACCAAGCTTTTTGCCTTGGAAGCAGGAACCTTTAGTCCTCTACCAGGGCTGGTCTTTAGGGAATAAGTAAACACAATGTGGAGTGGGATTTTTCATCCAGGAAATGGGCACGGAGTTTTTTGAGGTCAGACCTACAAGGGAAGGAGACCAGCTGAGAGTTTATATAGATCTGAGCTCACAGCATTCATTCATCTTATTAACTGTGCAATTTGGAACAACCTGGGTAGCATTTCCGATTCTTATTCTGGGTAGCATATTCTGATTCCCTACCCTAGAGTTCTTACTGAATTAACCCATCATTAAGAGTGCAGGCTTAAGAACCAGACGGCCTAGGTTTAGATCTCATTTCTACCATATTCTTGCTGTGTGACTTTGGGCAATTTACTTCATCCCTCTGTGCCCCAGTTTTCTTAGCTATGAAGTGAGGAAAATAAGAGCCCCCACCTCACAGTTGTTGCAGGTATAGGGTGCAGTAACGTTTATAAAATGCTTGTAATGAGGGCTAATAAAGTGTAAGCTATTGTGGTCAGAGGCAAACTCCTCATCTCTTGTAGGGTTTTGTCAATTAATTCACATTCCTTGACACTTGACATTGACTCAAGCACCCCCACCAACCAAAAAAAGAAGAAAAAGGAAACAAAAGCTATTAAAAGGAGCATTTAGTAGTAGGAATATAGATTATTCTCATCCAAAGGTAAATGGTATGTGTCCTCTTACCAAAACCACGATGGATTACGTAAGCCACACTTCCTCTCCACTGAGGTATCAGGACTCAGTAAAATGGTGCTTTGAGAATAAAAATATTACTCTACTCATCTACCCAGAAAGTTTCATGAATAGTACCAACCCAAGGAAAAAAATCAGATTGCAGATCCTACAGGATACTCTGCTGTGTAAATCGCCAACTGGGCCTTGCATTTAAGCCCCTTCAAAAACTATTTAACCATTTCATGTCATAATATCATGCATCATACTCAAACTTCTCAACATGTTACAGCAAATTAAGGGGGTTCTGGAAGAAGCAGGCTCATTATCCATCACAGCCCTGTCAAGCCGTGTGGCCAACTGAACTTGGAAAACCTTTGCTAGCTTGCGACGCGCAGGGCCCCATGAGTCTGCAACGCACCCAGAAGACTGAGAGCCAGGCTGCATGTGTCCGAATGAGTGGCAAAGTCATCTGGGATGAAGGAAGAACAATCCGTGTTCTCTAAGGTATGAGCTATGGTAGGACAATGATTGTGGTCTTGAAATCAGACAGAAGCGGGTTCAAATTCCATGTGTGCCCCTTGCCAGCTATGTGAACTTGAGCAATTTCTTAGCTGTCATTGAGCCTGCATTCCTGCATGAGCATAAATGCAGATAATAGTATTTACCTTGTGGACCAATCATGAAGTGTGTACCAGGATATTCATTCACACACACACCTACATATGTATGTATATACAAGCATTTATGTAACTATCTGGTACACAGGATTTGCTCGATAAAACTAATATTCCCTCTTTTCCTTCATATAAGTCAGTAATAGCATCTTTCTTTCTTCCTTTCCTTTCCTTCTTTTCCTTCCTCCCTTTCTCCTTCCCTCCCTCCTTCCTTCCTCCCTTCCTCCCTCCTTGCCTCCCTCCCTCTTTCCCTTCCTCCTTCCCTTCCTTCCTTCCTTTCTTTTTTGAGAGAGAGGGAGGCGGCAGAGGCAGAGGGAGAAAGAGAATCTTAAGCAGGTTCCATACCCAGCACAGAGCCTGATGTGGGCCTTGACCTCACCACCCTGAGATCGTGACCCGAGCAGAAGTCAAGAGTCGGATGCTGAACCGACTGAGCCAACCGGGCGCTTTAGTAGTAGCATCCTTCAAGGGGATTTTTAAGCAAATACATCATCAGCTTTAGGTTAATAATGCTGTATTATCACAGAATTATTTTTTCTAATTAACCATGTTTTCATCTTGATGTCTAAAGTCAACGTTCTAGATGTATTCTCTGCCTGTTCCCAGGAGAATTTGATTTAGTCCCTGCACTGCCACTAATCAGTTGTGGGATTTCAGGGAATTACTCAATCCTTCTGCTCCACTGTTTCTGGACACTTATGGCTAGGACGTTGTTTTATGTTATCCCATAATTCTTTGCAGCCTCAAAATGTGATGTTTTCCCTCCCTCTACTTCTTACCTGGATTTTTTTTTTCTTGTTGACTTTTTATGCTTTTCTTCATTAGTGTATGTAATTTCCCACAATCTTCCCTGTTCTCATGATTACTATACTAACTGAATTTTATAGGAAAGGTCTATTTCATGTTATTTCCTGCTTCTTATAAAAATTCTTCTTTTTGGTGGGGGGAGGGGTAGCGGGGGAGGAAGAGAGAGAATCTCAGACAGCTTCCACGCCCAGCATGGAGCCTGACGCAGAGCCTGATGCAGGGATCAATCTTACAACTCTGAGATCATAACCTAAGCTGAAATCAAGAGTCAGACCATTTACTCACTGAGCCACCCAGGTGCCCCTATAAAGTCCTTCTTTAATGTGTAACTGTGATTTGCCTTTTTACTTTCCATGATAATACATCGACAATGCAGCTATAATAATACTCATTGAACTTAGTTTTCAGGTCTGATACGACAGTCTTTTTCTGACATAAGATCTATTGTAAACAACAACATTCAAGGAATTTAAAAATGATACAAGTCTGATTTTTTTTTTTCAAGGGTAAAATGTTGCTTCTTAATTACACTGGCAGGAAGCAAGTACTGTCATGAAAGATATAGAATTCTCATGCGGGCCACCTAAATTTATGACAAACTCACAAAGGGCACCAAATACGCTACTAAATTTTGTGAAATGCCAGAACATTCAATCTATAGAAGTTGAAGAAAAATTTTCAGTGAAGGATGTTTCCAGCCCTTTGTATTCCTCCTAAAAAGTGCTTCTTCTGATTGGTGATTTATGCAGTGAACAACTGAGCAACTCTATCTGGCCGGCCTGTGTTATGTTTCCAGTTGGGAAAAAGTGGCTGCTTTTTTATACTCTCCCAATAACCACAACTGTTTATGATTGTAGCACCTTGCTTCCCAGGCTCTAGTGGTCCCTGAGCATGAGGAGAGATGGTCCAATCTCAATACCAAACAATGACAAAAGAACTGGACAGCACATTAGAATCTCCTGGGTGCTCTTCCCAAGATCATGTCTGGTGTTGGACCAAAAAAAGAGCAATTTTCAAATAACAAACTTGAACTTTTACTGTAAACTAAAGTTTCTAGGATGGCTTCTGTATTCTTATATTACAAATAAATATTAGAATGGTCATAGGATGATGAAAACGAAATTGAGAACAACGACATCTACATCAAACAATACAAAGTTTTGTTTATCCTTATCCAGATCCGTCACTTATTATCTGAGGCGTTACTCTTCAGTTAAAGCTTTGAGCAATTATTAAACCAAGGCTCTACACACCTACTTGCCGTTCCTGGGGTTGGGGACTGGGGAAAAGCAAAATATTAATGATTCTGCAGGCAGAAGGAAGATGATAAAAAATTAATAAAAGCACTTTATCTTTTCCCTGAAGGCTAAGGTGATATGCAGATATTTTAAAATATCATAATGATAATAAGACACAGTATTAATAATAACAATTATGTAAAAGCCTCTGGTAATTGCAATTCTATTAGGATGTTGAATATTCTTGGTCACCATTGTGCCACCTTGTGGTCACAAGGGAACACATTTTTTTTTTTTTTCCTTGAAGTAAATGGATTAAATTTTTATCTTCTCCCTGCTACTCTGGGAGGATATTTGGAAGAATACTTTGGAAAGCACATTGCCAGTAAGGGCTATAAATAAAATATGATGAGCACCACTCAAACATAGCATAACATTGGCCTAGGTATGGATTCCAAGTGCTAGATTTTTCCCTCTGCTACCTCAATGTGCAGTATGTATCTAGAAGATGACACTGAAGTTCATTTCGATCTGTCATTCTCGATATCCATGGAAATCTGAATCATGTCCATCGAGAATCTATTAATCCAGTAATCTAATTATAGTAAGAGAAAGCAACCAGAATTTAAGTATCCATCCCCCAAACTAGATTAGAATAACCACATTAATGAATATGTAGAAACAACTTAATAAACACAATTTTTGTCATGAGTAAAGATTTGCTTTGCAAATATGGTATAATCTCATAAGTTTTGTGCTTTTCTAAGAGTTGTGATATTTGTTTAAATGATTGTTTTTAATCTCTAAATTCCACTATGTCAGCATCCTGATGTAAAGAGCAGAGGAAGACAGGATAGGCCCACCTTCCCTCAGAGTTACTTGTGAACTTGGGACTAAATTATATATCTTGTACCAAATTCAGAAATTTAATAGCCACTGATGTATATTATCAAGGCTTGTTTGATCAAGGCTATAGCTTTTATCAAGGATAAAGCTAGTAGAAAAGAATGAAGTTCCAAAACTCTCTCATTATAACTAGTATGTGTGTGTAGAGAATGAAACAGAGAAAGAGAGAGAACCAGAGAGTTTAACAAATTCTCACAGAGGCATTGCCATGCTAGCATGCTACATGGCAGGCTATACGGTAGTCTCTCTGCACCTCTCTTTCTCTGTTACACTCTCTCATTTATTATTTTTTTTAATTTTAAAAAAAGATTTTATTTATTTGACAGGGAGAGACAGCGAGAGAGGGAACACAAGCAGGGGGAGTGGGAGAGGGAGAACAGGCTTCCCGTGGAGCAGGGAGCCCAATGCGGGGCTAGATCCCAGGACCCCAGGATCATGACCTGAGCCGAAGGCAGACGCCTAATGACTGAGCCACCCAGCCACCCTACACTCTCTCATTTAATTTAGACTGAAATCCCGGAGGTCTCCTGCTCTTGATTGGAGTCCCAGCTCTGTGGGTTTCTAGTGCTGTGCCCGCGCACAGTGTTCTCAAACTCTGTTTCCCTGTGTGTTACATAGGGGGACAGGGACGTAACTCCCACAACCGTTGTGACAACTGAGTGACTCACAGCACGCAAAAGCGTGTAAGACAATACTTAGCACAGAGTACATGGCCAGTGCGTGGTGCCCATCTCTATTTTTATTGCCTGGGGAAAAAGTACCCATTCTTAATATTCAAATCCGTGTCAACATGTTCCAGCACTGCCTCCCTTTGAGGTATGATGTCACCGTCAATTAGAGATGTGGCTCACAGAATTCTGTAACAGAAATACCTCCCATGTACCTCTTCTCACAACTTTATCAGTGAGATGCTAAGAATCAGAGAACATCTTGCCTACAGTCATGTAATTAAGTAACAGAAACCAAGCATGATCCTCGTCTTCTCTTTGTATGTCCTTACCCAGAGTTGGTTGCAATGAACAACAATCCTCATTCTAAACCATGGCTTTATTGTTTTGGCTAGTTTTTTCCTTTCTCCTTGCCTCCCTTTCCCTGTTCCTTATCTATCATTTTTTATCTATCTATCTATCTATCTATCTATCATTATCTGGCATCTATCATTATTGATTATCTATCATCTATTATTGTATGTCTATCATCTATTTATCATTATTTATCTATTTATCTATCATCTATCATTATCTAGCATCTACCATTATCTATTATCTATCATCTATCATTATATGTCTATCATTATTTATTTATCTATTATTATTTATCATCTATCATTTATTTGGCAGCTGCCATCTATTAACCTTCTATCATCTATTATTTATTATCTATCTATCTAACTATCATCTATCTTCTCTCCTTCTTCCATTTATTTGCCAGGACCAGAATTAATGCAGCCAGTGAGATAAAAATTTTCCATTGCAAAGCTTCATTTTTCTAATATTCACTAATTCAGGTATTCATATATTGGACATCTACATCATGTCTGGTCATTCACAGACATTGTGAAAGTACTAATGAACTAAACAGAATAAATGATCTTTCTAGGAACCTGCAATCTAGTAGGAGAGAGAAAACAAACAAATGAACAAACCAAGAAACCAAACATCATGTAATGCCAGACCCAGTTAAATTGTAATGAAAAATAAATAAATAAAAGAAAGGATTCCACCTGTGCAGAGAGTGATGGGTGCCCTTTTAGGCAGAATGGTAAGAGAAGGCCCCTGAGGGAAGGGAACATTTGCTCAGAAATGTAGAAGAGAAAAAGCAAACCATGTGGCTAGCTGCGGAAACGGAGTTCCAAGCCAGGGCAGAGGCCTTGGAGCAAAAAACAAGTTTGAGAGCCTGGTGGAGAAGCAAAACTTAAGAGTTCAGTTTGGACCAGGCTGTGTTTCAATGCCTTGTTGGATGTCCCCACGTAGAGAAAGCAGGAGGAGATTGTGTATGCGGATTCGGAAGCACTGTGGGAGAAGGTCAGACCTGAGAATGGAAATTTGGAAGCCCTCTGCATACACAGGTCTATAAAGGCCCAGGCTTACATGAGATTCCCCCAGGAACTGAGTGGAGACATGGGGACGGGGGGTGTTGGATGGTCCCCAGAGCCAAGGACATTGCAACATGGGGAGGGTGAGGCGAATAAAGTCATTAAAGGAGACAAGGAGTTGTCCTATGCGGTAGGAGGAAACAGGTGATGGGGGCAGGTGAGGGGGGGCATGTAAGGATGCCTGGGGGGGGGGGTGCCTGCCTCAAGGAGACTGAATGGAGAATTTGCGCTGAGAAGACAGGGACATCTTTTGAAAAGCTTTGATAAAAAGGGGAGGAGATAAATGAAGTAGCAGCTGGAGAACGGTACAGGGTCAAGGGAAGCTTTCTTTTCTTTTTTTTTTTTAAATTTAATTCTTTGTATTTTTCTTTCTTTTGTTAGTGGGAGGTAGTTCAGCATGCATATGAGCAGATGGGAACGATCCCATAGAAAGGAAAAAATAGACAATGTAGGAGAGAGGGGATAAATAAAGAAGAGGCTTGAATAGATGAGAAGGGATGGCACCCGGTCCTCAAGAGGAAGGAGGGGGACCTTCTAGCTACGGACATGGAGGGAGAACAGTGTGACCAGGTCTGGATGAAGATGCGCGTGCAAGGACCGGGAGGTGAAAGAGGTACCCTTCTCTCTGCTTCCATTTCTCGATGAGAAGCAAGGGAATCAGCTGAGAGCGAGCCATATGTTCCAGGACTGAGTGGAGCTGGAAACAGATCCAGGACCCCTCTCAGAGCCCAAGAAGGGGGATGGACCAGGAAAATAGAATGGGGTTGTCAGGAACTCCCGAAGCCCCTTGGAGGCCTGTGACCATGTCGAAAGTCACATCACGTTTGACATAAAATTGAATTCCCAAGAATTTACCAAAAAACAACAACAACAACAACAAAAAAAACAAAAAACAATGGTTTCAAAAACAAAGAACCCCAAACCCCAAAGAACCCCAGCTTTCAAGATGAACACATCTCATTTCTATGAGTACCACAATAAACAACCCAATAAAAGAGAGAAGGAATTTTATCTGCTATGGAAGCATTCACTGTGAAGACACAGAAAGCCGTGGCTTGATGACCATTTGGGCTCAGCAAGAACATCTGACCACGTAAATATACCAAAGAGAAAAAAAAAGCCTCTGACTCAACATGCTCACTCTCCCTCTCTCTGTGTTTGGTCCTCGATTACAACCAACTGTCGAAAGCAAACGTGTAAAGTGTGTTGGGACTCCCTCCTGGCCCATGGGTCTGTATACTATTTCACAAGCTTTTTAGGATCTGGTATTGAAGTGTAGTAAAAGAGTACTCGAGCTGGGGAACCAGAGTCTCTTTGGAGCTGAAGTTTTTCTAGAACTGTGGCTCCCTGGCAGCTGAGGGTCAGTGCTGGAGGTAAGGAGCCATCCACTGAGGGGAACAATTTTTAATCAGACATTTGTTCGTCTTCATGAGAGTTTAACTTTTTTTTTTTTCCTCCCATCCATGGGCTTGATTCTTTCTCCCCCACGTATTTGCATGGAATGTCAAAACCGGTCTTTTCAGTTAAAGTCAGCCCCTATCCCCCTGTATCTACCCTGGATCACAGCTGATTACCTCTCCAATGGACACTTTCCATGTCTACTCTTTTTTGGGGGAGGACAGGAGAGATCTTAATGGATTGGGTCCTGCCTTGGTTTGGGATATTCTTTGAAATCTCATTGTAACAAAGTCCTTTCAAATTTGATTATTATTATTTTTTCTTAATGAGAAAGCGTGAAAGGGAGGTAGAGAGTGTGGCTGCTTACAGAGGGAGGAAGCAGAGGGAGAGAGAGAGAATCTTAAGCAGGCTTCACACTCAACTCGGAATCCCTATGTGGGGCTTGAGCTCATGACTCTGAGCTCATAACCTGAGCTGAAATCAAGAGTCAGAGGCTTAACTGACTGAGCCACTCAGATGCCCCTAAATTTGATTTTTGAATTTACTTTTCATGTTTTTGAACTTTGCTGTTACGGAGCAAATAGTTAAGTGGTGCTAAAATCTAATAGGAAGATTTTCACTCAGTGAACAGAACATACAAACTAGAGAAGTTCACTTTTCATTTCAAGTATTGTAAAGATGCTGCTGGCTAACTGAACATAATAAAAAAAAAGTAAAGTATTGTAAAGAGAGAGGGTGATGGATTCAAGTCTAATAATGCGTTTTCCAATTAATGCATTAACTATTTGCAGAGCTATGTTTGGGTGCATATTAGCACATGCATTATTGTATTGATTAATGAAGAATGTTCAATGTATACTCTTAGAGGTGTTGAGAAAGAGGCCTTTATGATATAAACAAAACTCTGATGGCATAATTTGTGGTTGTCATTGTAAGTTCAATGATAACATTTGGATGAGGGTTGTATTTAAACTTATATTTAGTTTATATTAAAGTTGCTGTTTATTGGGTAGCTACGGTGCATTTGTTGACTATGATACACACAAGAGAGAGGCTCACGAAAACTTGTTAGTATACTTATTTACAAACTATTACAAAGGGAACACTCTTGAAAGCATCAAAAAAAACTATATTCTTATTTTCTGCCTGTTTGCAAGGATAGCTGCCATCTAATTAGTTTTTCCGGGAGACTATGTGAAGGAAATCCATAATATACATAATCCATAATAAACTCACATACAATTACTGGCCATGAAGAAAGAAAGAGGTGGTCTCTAGCTTAGCATTCTCCGAAGTGGAAACTACAATGATAATGATGATAATAATAGTAATAATAGTAACAGCACCTTTATATCAACCTTCAGAGATCATCAGATTAGAGTAACTATGCAAAAACAAACAAAAGAAATATATATTGATGTCATATTGAATGTCATAGGACTGAAAGCACCAAGGTCATGGAGAACTAAGGCAATAACTCATACTTAACTGAGTTTACATCTTAATCATTTAAATTTATGACTCTCAGAGGACTTATATTCATGCGGAAGTTTTGAACCGAGATTATAACAATTTTATTCCTAGTAGGCGAAGTTAAGAGGGCCAATAACATAAGGTAAAATTTCTTACATTTTAGTTTGGCCAAAGAGATCACAGAGAAATAACTCTGGACAGATCGCAAGGAAAATCTTGCTCAAACCCCTCTTCCAAGTTTGTACAATATTAAAACAGGATAAAATAGATCATTGATTTTTATCTATGGATTTTTTTCAGATTTTATTTATTTATTTGACAGAGAGAGAGAGATCACAAGTAGGCAGAGAGGCAGGCAGAGAGAGAGGAAGAAGCAGGCTCCCTGCCGAGCAGAGAGTCCGATGCGGGGCTCCATCCCACGACCCTGGGATCATGAGCCAGGGCAGAGGCTTTAACCCACTGAGCCACCGAGGCACCTCAATCCATGGATTTTTGATGGAAAACATTTAACCCCAAAGATCATTAGCATCCCTTTTTTAAAAATAAAAATAATTAAACTTAGGGCACCTGGGTGGCTCAGTGGGTTAGACCCTTTGCCTTCGGCTCGGGTCATGATTCCAGAGTCCTGGGATCGAGCCCCCCATTGGGCTCTCTGCTCGGCGGGGAGCCTGCTTCACCCCCCCCCCTCTGCCTGCCTCTCTGCCTACTTGTGATCTCTCTCTGTCCAATAAATAAATAAAATCTTTAAAAAAATAATTAAATATAAAGGATGTGGGGTAGGGGTCCTATGTTGTTTGAGGCAATTAGTATCATGATTACCATTTCATTGGAGTAGATTCTGAAACAAAATTCCATTGAAATCGGTGGGCTGGCTTTATTTCTTTTTAATGTTGGATGAATTTTCTTCTCTTACAATTTCTCAGGAAATGTAATAATTTATTGGTTTTTAAATCCCATCAGTATCATATTTGATTTTTCTCCCTATTGTGTTTTTCTTTAATTGATTCCTAGAGGCAATTCTGAACTTTTTCTCCATGCCACATGTTTTAAGGGCTAAATTGTTCTCTATGGAAGCACAGCTGTTATGCCTCTATCTAACTGGGTTAAGAAAAATTAATGTCAGGCAACAAACCTATCAGAAACAAGCACACTGGAAATCAGTGTGTTCAGAAAGACTTTCACATGTTAGAATTGGGTTTTCAGGGTCCAACGGTGGGTTTATTGTTTCGTATTACTAATAGTGTGATGACAAACCAGGGGCAGGAGGGCTAATGATAGGATGTGCTCCCACCTCCCTCCCTTTTAAAGGAAGTACTCAAATGAGTGGAAGCCCAAAGCCCTATTGATTTAATACTGAGCTTCTGATAGTAAAATAAACAGACAATGTAATTTACAGAACAGTATTAAATTAGGCTTATAGACATGTCTAGTGGCGTTTGGAGAGAAAAGACCAAACTCCTATCAGTTCTTAGAAACTTCTAGTGGGAACAAGTTTTGGTGACTTTGTACTTCCGCTCCTTGAAGGAATTTACCAGGACCAGGATTCGCCTCCCGTGAGGCAGGGTGGTAAAAGTGTACATTGCATTGATATATGAATTAATATGTTGCATTATATTAAAAATTGGCATCCTGCTTTTCATATTTTTCCTGTTAAACCCAGGGAAGAAATTTCCCCTAGCCTCACCAAGTGAACTACTGGTTTAGAACTATTTCTTTATTCACTTATTTAACAGCTAAAGGACAAAATATTATATGAGTGGTTTAATTGCGTTTCTAGACAGATATAACATTTTTCCCCTAATGAGTCTGGAAATATGATTGCAAAGTTTGTGTGCACCAGAAGAGCATTGACTTGTAGTCACCTCAGCAAACGAAGGATCAAAGTGCCACCTTGGTCTTAATCAAGAAGACAAGCTTTTAAAGATTTTATTTTTATTATTTATTTGGCAGACGGAGATCACAAGTAGGCAGAGAGGCAGGCAGAGAGAGAGAGAGAGAGAGAGGAGGAAGCAGGCTCCCCGCTGAGCAGAGAGCCCAATGCGGGGCTCGATCCCAGGACCCTGGGATCATGACCTGAGCTGAAGGCAGAGGCTTTAAATCCACTGAGCCACCCAGGCGCCCCCAAGAAGACAAACTTTTAATAAAAAAGGAATTGCATCTTCCTTTTAGTCTTAAAATGAAACAGTGTATTAGGCATTGTCCTTTGTCAAGAAATAATAAAAATTTCGAGAAAAATGAGAAAATGCCAATACACAAGCATAAGGAAATAAAAATAAATTATAATCACATCTACTACGTTGGGGTCCCCAGAATACCATTTTGGAGTGCCTGTCTTCAGATGTTTTTTTACATGAAAGAGAAATAGGTTTGTATTTTTTTTTATATTAATATTTTGGCAACTATTGCAGGCAACTTCAACAAATCTGAATATATATAACAATTTTGACCTATCTTGTTTATCATGGGTTATTTTGCATTCTTATTTTTCAAAAAGTATGCATTAAACTCTTACTTATCTTCATTAGGGGTTGTTGTTGTTTTGCGCTTTTTGAAGTTCACACTTGAGGTGTGTAGTGCCTTCTTTAACACACCCTAATCCTAGCACTGAAGACAAATATAGAAAGAGGTTCAGATTTGGAAACTGGTTTAAATGTAAAGATTTTTCTTTTCTCAAAGAAATGGAATCATATGATATAATCTGCATTCAAAATTCAAAGCCCTTAAACATTTTTCAGGACACAATTTCTTTTTTGCAAAATAATCCATTTTTCTTTTATTGCTTCTTTTTTTAATATTTTTCAATCACTAAATACTCTTACATGCAACACTTAATGGTTGCTAATGAGATCAAATTCAAGGTTCCTTGAGTTGACACAACTCAAAGAGAGAAATGGTCTGATAATTTCACAGACTCCTCAGGTCCGCTGTAACAGACTAGCTATAGATCTGCAAAACTCCAGTCTTCACACAATCAGTTTTGATGTCCACTGATTTAAGGACTGATATAATAGTAACCTTAATTTTATTTTAGGAGCCTTCGTGGAAAGTACTGAATTTTGACATGGGTGTGAATTTTATAAAAAATATGCCAGCTATAATTAGTTTGAACAGAATATATTTATTGTTTTAATACATATTTTGTATCCCATATATGGTTAATCCTAAAAGTATGTCTATGAGCATTTTCTCTCCATTTTAACAAGGAGGCACCAGCAGTTAAATAAATCCTACCATTAAATGTATTCAGCTGCTAGTTACTAGGGCTGAGGAATGGCTTTCTTACCCTTTATGCTCAGTTTGGCCTAGTGCCCATAGCAGTATTCTGGACCGGTGGTCAGCAAACTTTGTCCATAAGAGGCGAGAGAGTCAGTATCCCAGGGTTTGTGGGTCACACAGGGGCTCTGTCTCTTCTACTCAACTTAGCTGTTACATCAGAGAAGCAGTCATAGATGGTCTGTAAGCAACCAAGAGTGGCTACATTCCAGTTACAAATTTACTAATGAAGATAGAAATTTGAATTTTATAAAATAGTCTAGTGTCACAAAACACTATTCTTTCAATTTTTTTTCCACCTACAGTTAAGAACTGTAAATCCGTCTTAGCTCAGGAGCTGTATAGACGGTGAGCCAGATTTTGGCCCATGGGCTGCAGCTTTTGCAGATCCTACCCTGTTCCAGAACAGGGGAAAGGGTGACATCCTTGATTTAAAATATCAGAAAGGTCCTGATTTCAGGAAAAAGTTTTCATTTTCTAAGGGTCTTGTAATAGAGGGACATTTGCATATAAATCATGATCCTGGCTCTGGTTCCTTTTCTTGATGTTGATACTCTCCCATCAAAATCTTCAATCTTATATCGGTTCCATGAACAAAATAAAGGGGATTTTAAAATAAAATTCTATACACGGAATCAAGTTTTTAAAAAAAAATTGTATTTAAAGAAAAAAAAAGTCTCCCAATGACACTATCTCAAAATGTCTCATCCCCCCCCCCCTCCCCGGGTTGCTACCTTTTTCATTTTAATTGAGTCCTTCATTAGTACTTCTAATATGACTAACTGTATTGAAAAGTTCCCAAGACTACCTCTTCCAGGTACCATCCTCATCTAGATCTGCCGCTGAGCTCCGTTGCCAGGAAGCATCATAAAGGTTTTCCTTGAGACATTAGTGTACGAACCACAAGGAAGGAGGAGGAGAGCGGAGGAAGAGAAGAGAGTGACATTAGTAGGACAGGGCCCTGGGCCAGCCATGCGCCACTCATCACTGGGCTTCTTAAGCAAATACATGGCTACCCAGATGCTGCAACTTTTCCCATCAGTGTGACTACTGATGTCCTTGCTCTCCAGCTGATGGAAAATTCCTAGAGGAGAAAGGGGAAACAGGAAAGGGGACTGTTGGGCAGGGAGGGAGTTAAGGGATCAGAGCGGTGGGGTGGGGAGTGGAGCTGGGAGGTAGGCAGAGGGCTGCAGTCTAGCTCCTGCCACTTTCTATCCCTTCACCCCCCACCTCGCCACCACCCCAAACTGGACCCTCTACAGAGTGCTCAGTTTGCAACTAGTTTGCTCCCATAGGGCAGCCTCCACGGCAGGATTAGGACTTAGAGGACTCCAGCCTCTGGCTCGTTCACTCTTTGGAGAATTTGATCTCATCTATAAGAGAAAAAAAATGCATGTCCCCTATTTTTCTCCAGGACCATTTTTGCTTTTGTTCTTATTTGTTTGTTTGTTGGCTTTTCTCTGCTCATAATTCTTTCTGAAGTCAAGTTCCTTTGGCTGTTGAAGCCATCCCCCTTCCTCACAGTAAGGTTAAGATTGGGACAAAACAGCTGTAATTCTAGAATTTGTCAGCCAGAATCAGACCATCACAAACCAATCACACAAGGCTGCTCCCTGCTCCCAATAGTTGAGATTATTTTTCCACAATGTAATGAACCTTTTAGAGCCTTCTGAAAGAAAAATCAGCACCCAATACATCTCTCTGTCTAGAGATCCTTTCGAACCAGAAGGTTGTCGGGAAGGTTTTTAGACCAGAAGCATTACTTATGGATGTCGCCATTGTTGTCCCTTGCAAGGAAGAGAATAAAAGTGTAATCGTACTAGGTCATGTGTAAATTTATGCTGTTTTTACTGGCTCTTAACCCTTTTCCTTCCAGGAATTGTTAAGTTCCTTGCAGTCATATATCAGCCCTTGGGTACGTTCTCACCACGGGTGACCGTTTGACGGTAAGGTCCCTCAGTAGACCAACAGAATAGAAGCTGGGTCACAGAGCGGACTCCCTGGAAATTACGTAAGAGAAATAAATACCCTGGTATTTGCTCAGAGAGGAAATTAGGAAATTCACTTCGAGCATGAACTCATAGACTCTCTCCAATTCTCCTGTGAGAAAAAATTTTTCTTGGTCTGAGAGGGTCTTCAGAGGAATTAGGGGGTGAAACCTTGTAGGAGAGATGTCCAGTCACTATGTATCTAGACATGGGACTTCAGGTCAGGCTGCCTTCCTTGTGGTGGAGACTCTGAAGAGGGTTCAGGAGACAGGAGAAAGTACAGGACACCTGTCTGTGCCTGGGGAGAGTCTTCCTCCTGTTTCTGTTCTTTCTTTCACTTTTGGGGTTTTATGTCATGGCCCATAAGTCAATTCACAGAGAATTGCTTTCCCTTGTGGAAAAATAATTCAAAAATGGCTTTTATGTTTTTATTTTTATTTTGTGCCGCCTGGACTATTTCACCTGCAGGGTGTGGGTTGGTTTTCATATTAAGGGTGCTTGAGGCTTTTCTGGCAAGTTGCTTTGATGGGCTGTGCCTTTGTCATGGAGCTCGAGGAGCTGGAATCATGCAGATCTGAAAGGCATTTGCAGAGATGAACCAAATGCTGAATAATGTTAATAATACAATTCTAAGTGCTCTGCCTGGATCCCTGGCTATGTCTGGGTCCTCTTATCTTGTAGGATTTAAACAAATGTGTGGACCATGGAGAGGAAAAATGAACCAAGGCGAGCAGTGCCTGAGGAAAGAAGATAGAACACAGGGAGGAGTGAATTAATATCTGTGCTTAATTCACTTAGGAAAGAGCGCCGATTCATTGTGAGCCCAGGATTAAGGAGGTTTGCCTACATCTCCATTATACTGCCTGGATTTTGACACTATGAACATTGCACCGGTGACAGTCTTTTGCACTAAATGATGCTTTGACCAAGTAGATGTTCAGATAACTTCTGCCAGGAAATCCAAGTTAACACTTTCATCGTCTGCGGCTCCAAGGGAAGAACTGCTTACCACGTGTACTTAGCCAGCGTTTTGCAGAAAGACTGAAGCTGTTTAGCCTCAGAGCTTTATAGATCATTCTATTTTGGGAAAATACTGAGAGAGTCGCCACTATCTGCTTTGAAAGTTTCATATTTTCATGCATAAGAAATATGTGTGCAATGGGTAAGTAGATAATTTTTTAAATTGCAAATTGTAAAATATAACTGAATTCTTAAACACCATAAAATCAGAATCATGAAAGCGAGTTGCCGAGAAATTGAAGTCTGAAAGCAGGCTACAAATCTTTTGTCAGAGCTAAGTAGCTACAGATCCAAAACTGAACTGTCTTCAACGTCTTGTGAGGTTTTTAGATACGACGCCATGACATGGTCAAGAGATAGAACGTTGTGTGTGCGTGCATTTTCACATTTATGCACTTTGATTTTGCTTTGTGTCCACTAATTTATTAAGTACATTCCTTCTTTCACTTAAACCAGTACTAAGGAGGCACTAGATTTTTATTTAAAAATAATAGGCATTAAGAAGAATAGCTTTGGGTTTTAACCTTTGCCCAAGTAGAAAACACATCATTATCTTTCAAAGATTTTTCTTTTTGGAAAGCGTTATCGGGGGTAAAGTTAACACGTATAAGAGGTTTAATCTCAGTCAATGGGAAAGCTAGCTCTCTTAACTGATTTTTTTTTTCCCCTCAAGTTGTAGTCTTTGTGTTTCAGTTTACATGCAGGAAGATGACCACGAGGTGACAAGAAGGCATTATTTATAGTGTCTGCTAAAATCTGGCGATTCAGTTGTGCCAACCATATAAACGGACAGATTTAGCATAAATATACATTTTTAAAATGAGATCTTCCTTGCTTATAAGATCAGAAGCTGAAACACCATGACAGAACTTAAGTCTGTGCAATAAATTCAGAGTTTCTCTGTTGCTAACTATAGAAACAATTTTCTGAAATGCTCCTTTCCAGTGATCATTCCTTTGGATTTCTTTACATTTAGAATGGACTGGATGGAGCTCAAATCCAAATGGAGGAAGAAATATCTGGATTTGATCCTAATTAGTACACTAAAATATCTAAGTAAGCACTTATAAAATGGGCAGTAACATAACTTGGGTTTTCTTTTAAAAATCATATAATGTTATCAATGATGTTTATCCTGCTATCAGGAGTCATTAATGTGATCGGTGAGTATGAGGTATAGCATTTGACTTCTATATAGTTGTGATACAAGTTACTTGTCTGTAACTTATACACAGGGCTTTGAATATTAAAAGATAAATTGACCAAGGGCCAATGAAGGCTATCTACCTGCAGAACACAAGTCAATGAAGGAGAAAATGATCAGTCATCTCCTCAGTTACTGATCAAGTTTACTTATAAAATGGAAGAAAGTCTCTCACCAGGAAGCATAAGAATTGAGCCAAATATCTGGCAATAGGTCTTGTAGGAGGAGTGCAAGGCCAAATTTTATATATTATAGTCAATGTAGGAACCATTTGGGGGAATTAGTCATTGGCTGTGAAAATTATCAGCCCTATTCTATGATTTCTAGATTTGTCTGAGCACAGATGCCATGAAAAGTTATCCTCTGCAAAAAGCAGAGGAGGGAAAATTGGGCTTGAAATCTGCAGGCTTAAAGGCTGGATCAGCAGCCTCCCCTCACACGAGGACCTTCCTTGCAGCACGAATTTCTCTATCTCGATTTCCTTATCAGTTACTCTAGGGATTCGGGAAGTCACAGGAAGAGAAATCCAGAAGAAAAGATCACAGGGTAGGGTGGCAGCCAGAGGCCACCGACAGAGAAATGACAGCGGGATCAGTGTTCCAACAGCCCTGCTCACTTCTCTTAGCCTGCATTCACTCATCTGCAAGTCCCTCCCTGTCTAAAAATGGAAGGGTCACTCCTCACACTTGTCTTATGGGTCTACGGTCTGGCCCCAATTTAATGTTCAGTCCTCATATCCCTTTATTCACCAATGTATTCAAACGCTGACCATCACCTGGAAAATCCACTTTGCTCTTCTCCCTCTAACACCAACCCGTACGTCCATACAGCTGTGACAATGTCCCTAACCTCCTCAGATGCTTACTCTCCATTTATCATTTTTACACTGAAGCAGGGATTGCAACAGCTCGCTGTATTATTTAAAGGCTTATTACATAGAAATATCTCTTGAAGACATCTTATTCCCCCAATTAAGTTACTCTATTTATTAACTTGGTCATCATTAGTAGTAGTAGCACCAAGAGTTAGTGTATTTAATTCCACTGCCTAAGTGTTCATTATGTGTCAAGCACTTGAGGGGCATTATTTCTAATCCCTGTAACAGTCCCTTACAGCTGGCTGGATCAATGTCACAAACACAGAGCAGGCTGACCCAAAGCCCAAACACTCCCTACCATGCCGTCACCACTGTCAAGGTCACATAACTTAGATAACTTAGAATATCCTTGGGATTCAATGCATTGGGATTTGCCTTGAAACAATGCAATTAAAAAAAAAAGTTTCAAGAAAGCATACCTTTTGGCCTTGTAATTCCACACTTGGAAACCTAACAAGATAGGAGGAGATGAAGATAAACAATTGACAGGAGCAGTTAATGCATCTTTATACAAGTATAAAATATATATATATATTATATTATTAATTATATATAATATATATAACATATATATTATATATATATATATATATATATATAAAGGTATTAGAATAGGTGATGATTCATCCAAGTATGGTTCATACATGTTATGGATGTGAAATATATATAAACATTAAAACATATGCTTTCAAATGAATTTTAGTTGCATGACAAACACACATAAAAAGTATGATACTCATGTATCAAAAATATGACACAGTGGATCCTAAAATCATAAAAAATATAATATATCTGTAAAGATATAAAAATAGAGACAGAAAGATAGGAAAAGGGGGAAGAGATATACCAAAGTATTTATAATGGTGGGAATATGGATTTATTTTCTATGTTTTCCTACATTCATCTACATTTTTAATGTTTATCTTGGACATTTTCCATAATTGCTTTGACAATTAAAAAAATAAAAAGACCTACACATACCCAACACTTGAAAAACCACACACACACGCATTGTTAAAACCAATATCCCAAAGCCTAGACATTCGGGTATGTACCCTTTCTTTCAAAAGTAACATGACAAAAAAAAAAAAAAAAAAAAAAAGTAATATGACAGTTACTGTTACTCATTGACATTGTTCAAAATATGTTTTGTATATTCTTTGTATCTTGTGGCATAGTCCTGAAATGTCTACAATGGTGGCTACAATGGTTGTCTGAAGTTACTTCTTATTGTTGTTAGTTCTGGAAAACACTAAGTTGCAGGCATTTTATAATAAGGTTAACTGACCAGAGGAGGTGCCATCCACTTGAACAGAGAATGAACCTGGGACTTTAGGGTCATTACCTCTAAGGGAGCTAATGTGCCACAGACAACAGGGATGAAATTGTCATCAACATCACTGTGTTAAGAGCCACAGTCCTGGGGGGTCTGGAGGATGCAGCATTTTCAGAGTGTAGTTATCTCACTCACATGAAATACGTAAAGTCTTCCAGAGCACGACAGAAGAGTAATTTGCTAAATAATAATTCAGCTGCTCTGGAATTGTGAATTAAAAAAAAAAATGATCCCACTCATTATAGTTGGCTCTAACATATCTGGGGGAAAATAAAGATCAAATTAATGGACACAGTAAGCACTCAGACGATCTCTCGATAAATGACTATATGACTTTGTTGCACATATATGTGTAAACATATGCACATTTGCAGACACAAAGGCACCTCCCTTACCCAGAGTTCTCCCTCAACTATTCATTACACAGTAAACGCCAGGACTAAAGCATTTAAATGCTCTGAGAAGCCAAAATAGATGTCATAAATCCATCTCCTGAAGCTTCTTGACCCAAAAAGGAAACTGACCAAAACAAGGTAACTCCAAATTTGGCATCTGCTCACACTATTTCAAAAATATATATCCACTCTAAGTCTTTTAGATTATACTTGCTTTCACTTTGCATATATTTTTAAGCAACGTTGGCTATGTAATTTCTCAGTCCAGTGCAGACGAGAATCAACGAATTAGGTAGAGCACGGTGACAGGCTCATCTATTTGACAGAAGCAAAAATGAGTCGTGAAGGCTGCCATTGGTGGAGAAGAGAGAAAAAACAAACAGAGGACTGAAATAAGCTTAGTTTATGGTCATTTAACATAGAAGACATTGCTCTCACTATCTGGATAGCCCCCCACTGTTGCAGGTAAAAATGGTAAAAAAAAAAAAATGAAATAGTTTATGTTTATTATAATGATACTGAGTCATTGTTCAAAAGTCGTAGTCTACTCAAAAACACTGTTACTTGCATTCCCTCATTCGGCTGACATTTATTGAGACTGATGTATTTCCTTGCCCGGGTACAAGGCAATGAGGATATAAAGGGAGAAAAAGACATGGCAGTGGATTTTGAAGAGTGGAAAAAATATAGGGAGACGTATTTGTAATAGCATGAGAAGAACAAAACTTCAAAACATGCTAGAGTTTTCCAGGGGCAATGGGCTAGAGTTCGAGGATGCATACAGTGTATTAGAGACGATGGTTCTCCGCACAAACAAATGTCCATTAGCTGGAAAAGCTATGATGTGATATGCTGCCTTCCCACGTATGCCAGAAAAATAAGGCATCATCACTGTGTGCCCCAGTGGTCACAAATGGCCGGTAAGCCTTGTGGAATAAAGCCCACTGCTTTAGAAGAAAAAAATGTCTGTGTAAGCAGAGACATGCAGCCTTTGTAGAAGCAGCTTCTAATTTATACACACGATTACCTGTGTATTGACAGATCTGGAAGCATAGCAGGCGTTTTAGGACATAAACTGAATGAAGAGGCAATCCTGTCTTCTGGTTCTCTCTTAGCGTCCTTAACCCAGCTCCACATTGGCAATATGTCACACATATTAAAACCTCCAGTCTAAACATGCCCGTGAATTCTAGTTGATTTCACTCCTCAGAAACTCTCCAGAATTTTTTTTTTTTCCCTTGCATGATCGATTTTAGCACTTGGGTCATAGGCTGCCTTATTTATACTGTCATTCGGCCGTTCGATTTCACTTGTGCATTGCTTGTCTTCTCAACGAGAGACTGTGAATTCTCAGAGGGAAGGAACTGTTCCTCCTAGGGCTCTTCAGTCTCCCGTATCACTCAGCCTATCACAAAACTACAAAGTATTTACTCAACAAATACATTTATGGAATTTAACATGAAGATGAAATCTTACCAGGATGGTAAGTGAAATTGCCAGACCTGTTTTCCCATTGATAAGAGTACATTCAGTGTCGGGCACCTGGGTGGTTCAGTAAGCTGGGGTCTGCCTTCAGCTCAGGTCATAATCCCAGGGTCCTGGGACTGAGTCCCACACTGGGCTCCCTTCTTGGCCAGGAACCTGCTTCTCCCTTTGGTTTTGCTGCTTCTTCCCACTCCCACTTGTTCTCTTTCTCTCTCTCAAACAAATAAAGAAAATCTTAAAAAAAAAAAAATTACATTCAGTGCCTTAAAATACCATAGTCAATGGCTTGTCCTCATTGCAGCAGATTGCAAACTCATCCTGCCTACCCTTTAAGTTCACCTGACATTTACTATTTATGCTATTAATTATTACTGTGAAGATTAGTAAGGGGTCCTCAATACCGGCAGATACAAATGAGAGATTTTCATTTCTCATCATTGTAAAATTGGACTGCTATATAAACCTGTATATATAGCATTTACTATAGAGCATATACTCATATGCCATATATGAGAGCCATATATAGTTAATGGAAGTCTGAAAATATATCAAATTGCTAGAGATATTTATATAAGTGCAAAGGAAAGATCTGTGCTCCTTGTGGAACAATCACCTTCTGCGTCACACAACCATTCATAATCTGAGTTGCAGATCTAGATTATGACTAATATTTGGCTCTAATATTATAGGTGGTTACTGTGGAGGGAATCAGTAAGAGCATAACTGTCATTTCCTTGGAAAAAATTAATCCACAGATGGATTCCAACACCCAACTGCACTGGTGTCCAAAACTAATGGGGATTTTTGCTAAATAAGGACTGATTCAGCCAAAAAAGATACTCTGACTAGAGAAATTTGTATCATGCATCACTCCAAAAAGTGCTGAAGACTTTGGAACACTAGAATTTTCCTATCAGGCACATAGCGAAGAGTCACTTATTAACTAAAATGCACATTTAATTTTTTTCATTTATAGCAGGAAACAGTGGAGTTAATCAATGCTATCCTGCATTTACAAAGTTACATTTACTTACAAAACATAATCCTTCATTTCCTTTATGTAGCTAAATAATTAAGGTACAACTTCGATTCAGGCTGGGAAGGTGCTTATTCCAATAATCAGTTTTTCTCTAACTTTCTACTTCAAGAAATAAGCATTGCTGTGTATCAGCCCATGGTGGGGAAGAGTAATAATGTTGGTAAGAAAGATTAAGATATGTGTATTTATTTGCCTCCTCCCATAACTAAATTTATGCAACCAATCATAATCTTATAACTCTGTGTTCATTTCTTTGAAGATTCTTCTATTGTATGAAACTATCGTGGCCTATGGTGTACTCAGTTTATTTAGAGAAGAATATTAAAATAAAACAATTTCAATCCATGTTCCAGAGAAATGGGATCCCTTTCCGAGTGAGTGATTTTCAAAAAGAGCTCATTGCCTGGAAATAAAAATGCTGCCTCTCTGAATTCACAGGGTTTGGAAAATTCTTAGCCATCCACAGATACACAGATTGAATCATAATATAGAAGAGAACATACATCATGATTAATTTCCTCTTCCCATTTCGGCTTAATATGTTTTCAGGGATTAACTGGACCTCTCCCACCTGTTTCTTAGAAGAAATCCATGCAGAAACACATTTCAGAAGAAGCATATTGTGGTGGGGTGAGATGTTACTCCTCCTCCCTTTGACTACATAGAATTTTAGCTCCTCTGTCTCCCGGTCTTTAGCTCGGGGCTACAGACCGGGTTTCTATACGCCCATCTATTTTGCGGAGTTAATTCAAGCTGTTTAAAAGTAATAGGTTACTTAATAAATACGAAAGTAGACAGACCCCTTCCCCTCCGCCCCCAGCCCCCACGGTGTGAGGCATTTGCACCACCTCATCCCCGCGACGCGCATACAGGGTTTTTAAAAGGCAAGGCGGTTACAGGGCTTGGAAGGCTGCATAATGTCAGCGAGTGGAATGCAACGGCAGTACGTTTGGCTCTCAAAGCAGAAACACCGCATGCACAACTCATCCCACACTTTCAAGTTTCAGTATCTCGCCCAGCGCTAGGAAAGGCGGCACACTTGCTAAAGCAGGGTTAAGGACGCGTCTGCAAAGCCCAGCCTATCTCACCAGCACCTCCTAGAGGCCGTAGGAGGGTATGAGGCTAGGAAACGGGTACCCGCGCAGACCCTTTCCTTGAATTGTCAGTTTCCCCTCCCCCTAAGACGCAGAAATCCACCGGGTCCGTGCCGCCGGGAATACGAGGCAGCCCCGCGAAGCAGTTCCGCGACTCTAGGAAGGCCTTTAGAGGTTTAACCAAACTGCACGAAAGACGCATTTGCCCGCTGGAGGCAATAAACATTACACACACACACAGGAATTTCAAGCTCTGTGCAAGGAAGACTCCTAAATATATTGCGTCCTTTAAGAGCAAAGCCTCGTTATGACACCGCAGTACTCAGAGGTATATGCACTCACTGCATTTACACAGACACACAGAGACACACACACCGACACACGGACACACGGGTCAGTCTGCAAAGTTCCAGCATCCAGACGCGGTCAACACTAAAGTTGACATAGGGTTTTTTGGGTTTTTCTGTTTTTGTTTTTTAAGGGTCTGCATGCTCTTGCCTGGTTGCTGGGATTGAGGCTGGGAGGCGCGGACGCGAGGGCAGAGCTGAATGTCTGTAGGAGTTGCTGTTCCAGAGAATTCATTACTCGAATTGCTCTGATTTTAGATCAGTGGAGCGTGCCGGGCGGTGGTGGAGAAAGCGATTGAGGGCGGACAGTGCGAGAGGGAACGAGTCGTTCACCCTTCAGAGAAGTCTAGGCGCTTTGTAAGTAATTCACCAACGGCCCGGAGCAGAAGGAGCCCAGCGGCTCTGCGGTTGCAACAGTTGTGCGCGTCTAAATCCAGCCGGGCTCCGCGCTCGGGTCCCCGCCCCGGTCCCGGTCCCTTTCCCCGCTGGACTCGCGGCTCCTCCGCGCACCGCCGGTTCTGCGGGGAATTCGGGCGGGGGGGGGGGGGGGG
>RCUC01134559.1:0-15648 GCA_003697995.1 Taxidea taxus jeffersonii
TTATCCTTAATTATCCTCTCATTATCAACTAAGCAGAGTTATAAGAAATTGGCTCATCCCAAGTTTTAAGGGCAAGCACAAATTAAAAGGTTTCCATTTTGAAAACAGAATCTGAAAAGATGCATTATAGCCTTTTGGAGGTTCTGATTTCCCCAGATCCCATCACTTCTTTATAAAGGTCTGTAGTAAGCTTGAATTTGTTATTCAGGGTTATTTAGGATTTTTATTTTTTATTTATTTTATTTTTTTTTTTTTTAAGATTTTATTTATTTATTTGACAGAGATCACAAGTAGGCGGAGAGGCAGGCGGAGAGAAAGAGGGGAAGCAGGCTCCCCGCTGAGCAGAGAGCCTGATGTGGGGCTCTATCCCAGGACCCTGAGATCAAGACCTGAGCAAAAGGCAGAGGTTTTAACCCACTGAGCCACCCAGGTGCCCCTATTTAGGATTTTTAAATCAGTAGGCTTTAAGGAACTCCCAGAACATTATTTTCTCCAGTTTTGATGAAGAACATGTGTTATCCTTAGTATTGACTTTCTTAACTCTTGTCTGGGCCAATTATTATCTCAGTAGATTCTTTATCTCTGAAGGCTTATTCTAACTGCATTTATCTGAACTTACTGAATCACTCCTCGTTACTCAGCACATACTTTAGTGGAGATATTCTTAGAGGAGTAACGGCTGACATTCTCCATATTGTGGTTTGTCTGTGTGTATATGCCTGTGGATAACTTGGCAATCGCTTCCCCAGCGAAGTAACCGTCAGTGTGGTTCAGCCAAAGTTTAGAGGAGTGAAATAACCGAAATGGGAGTTTTTTGTATCAAGGCAAGTGATACTATCCTCAGTTTCTTTTTACTGAATCACTCAGGTAGTAGGTAGTGTTTCATTGCCTTGGAAGGTATTGAACACAAAATAATACAAAGAAAATGAACAAAGAAAACCCAACAAACAGGAAACATCAGGTAATTCAGATGATCTACTGTCTTGCCACAGTATAAAGCGAAGAACTCTTTCTTGTAACTTAAAATTGTATACTCGGATCAGAATCTGATTTAAAGAATGAAAAACAACATCTCAAGTATTTTTTCCAGGATCAGGTTTAATAGAAAACTGATCATGCACTAATCTTTTCATAGACATGACTTGGGAATATTTCATGTTCACTCTATTTTTGTAAAATATTTTGTAAAAATATTTTTTGTGTTTATTTTGTAAATATTTTGTAAAGAAAAATTTTGTAAAAAAATAGAGGTTTTTTTTTTAAGATTTTATTTATATATTTGACAGAGGGAGAGAGATCACAAGCAGGCAGAGAGGCAGGCAGAGAGAGGAAGGGAAGCAGGCTCCCCACTGAGCAGAGAGCCCGATGCGGGGCTCAATCCCAGGACCCTGGGATCATGACCTGAGACAAAGGCAGAGGCTTAACCCACTGAACCACCCAGGCGCCCCCCAAAATAGAATTTTTTTGAGGCATATTTCTACTACAGCAGGAAGAGGCACTGTCATTCACTGAATTGTGTGAATTAAAGGAATAATCAAGGAACTAGCCATTGAAAATGATGGCCCCTGCTGTATTAAAAGTGCTTTGATCTTCTATTTTGACAACATTGTATATATCTTTAATTATATGTGATGCTGTTTGACTGTTACACACTTAGACTATTATAATGTGGTTTGTAAAATGTACAGTAACTTCACCCATTTTCCTGTGGTTATGTTTGCTTTGAAATGTTTTAGTTTCATTTAAATGAAAACTGTTAGATTTCTGAATTAGCAGACACTTAACATGTAAAATATTCAGCTGTCAGGCAAAGTATGATTCCTATTAAAAAAAAAAAAAAGGATTATCAGTGTGCTCTGTTGGGCCCTGTGTCCAGCAGTGACCAAGTAACAAAATTATGTGTAATTATTATTTCCTCATCTATCCACTAACTGGATGCTTGACTTTGGGCAAATCACTTTAGGACCTTTGAAAAATGAAAGCCTTACACTAGGTGGTATCCTGGGTTTCAACTCTGAAATTCTTTTTTTTTTTTTCTTTAAAGATTTTATTTATTATTTGACAGAGGGAGATCACAAGTAGGCAGAGAGGCAGGCAGAGAGAGAGGAGGAAGCAGGCTCCCCGCTGAGCAGAGAGCCCAATGTAGGGCTCGATCCCAGGACCTTGAGACCACGACCTGAGCTGAAGGCAGAGGCTTAACCCACTGAGCCAGCCAGGCGCCCCTCCACTCTGAAATTCTACGATTCTACTTTGCTAAGGTGTCTATGATAGATGTAATGTAGGCTACAATAGAAATTCCTGACACATTTTCTAAAACAAAGATTTTAAAAAATAGTACATGAATTAATGGCTTTTGACCTTGCATTTTGAAATGGAAATGAGATACTTAAAATGACAACAACAATGACAACTATGTGACTTTTAATTCTTGCTAGGGTAGAAGGTAGTGGGTTGATGGGCAACCCTACTATAAGGCCACAATTGCAGGGAGAACTTTCCTTTGGAATTTCCTGTTTTATGCCATTGCCTTAGCCTTGAGGATATAATGTCTTTCTTTGAAATTGCCTGCTTTGCTTGCATTTACATGCCTAACCCTGAATTTTTCCCAGTGTAGGCTGTTTTAAGCCTCACCTATGAAACATCCTTAAGTTTGATCCTGATTCTAATTTTCCAGAGGAAATTACAAAGTGATTCTTTCTTTTGAAATAGTAGCCAGGTATAGTGATTAGACTTTTAACACCATTTAACTAATTTTGTCACTGTTCCTAATGGGACAATCAGGCAAAAAACAAAAGCAAAAACGAATAAGCAAACAATATCTTTCAAGTCCAGTGGCCATTTTGAGGATATCATTAGGAAGTATAGCATTTCATGCACTTTTATTCTGAATTTGGCTTCTCTTTGTCATATGACCAGTTCTTTACTTGCTAAGAAGTTGTCCTCTGTGGTCAGAAACCTGTTGCTAAAGACAACCAGGACCCTCTAGAAACATGTATAGCAATAGGGCTATGGTAGAAACTCAGTAAATATTAAAGTGAATTGCAATTTTAGAAATATTTCCCAAATATTAACCTGAAAGATTTAAAAGACTGAATTAATGCTTGAAGTTATGAAACTTCTTAAATGCTAGAATTATCTTTGTAGGAAAAATGAATTTTATTTTTTTCTTCATTTTTAATTGACTATGGAATTCCTCACTTTAAAAGCAGTTTTTTTTTTTTTTTTTAAGATTTTATTTATTTGACAGAGGCAGAGATCACAAGTAGGCAGAGAGGCAGGCAGAGAGAGGACGAAGCAGGCTCCCTGCTGAGCAGAGAGCCCGATGCGGGCCTCGATCCCAGGACCCTGAGATCATGACCTGAGCTGAAGGCAGAGGCTTTAACCCACTGAGCCACCCAGGCGCCCGAATTCCTCACTTTAAATTCTGATCTGTCACACACAATTACTGGGCATGATTACTGCTTAAGAACTAAGCATTGATTCTTTGAGTTTTTTTTTTTTTTAAGAGTTTATTTATTTATTTGACAGAGATCACAAGTGGGCAGAGAGAGGGGGGGCTCGATCCCAGGACTCTGGGATCATGACCTGAGCCGAAGGCAGGGGCTTAGTCCACTGAGCCACCCAGGCGCCCCAATTCTTTGAGTTTTTTAACTGGAGAATGGTATAGTATGTTTTATTGCTAAGTACTTTGGGATATTTTTAAGCTAAAAGCCTATAAATATGTATAATGTAAATGATCATATAGCTGCATCTCAAGCTACTCTCTTCCTTGCTCACAGACTATGGCTGTGTTAAAATTTTAGCATTTGTTTATTTTCAGAGAGGGTGGAAAGTGAAGACTTAATATAAACCATTTCAAGATTAGTTAACTCTATGCCATATACTAATGGAGAAGAAAAGTAGTACAGATAAGTAAAAAATAGTAGATAATGATTGCTTCTCTTTATTGATATAAAGAACATGGGAAAGGCTGCTGGGAATAGGAGCTGGGTGAACACTTAAATCTGGAAAAGACATTGTTGGTTTCTTTTTTCCCCTGTGCTTCTGCCTGCAGCTTGGTCAGAATCCCTGGAGATGAAACTTTGAAAGGGCTGGTGGAAGAGAGGGAACAAATCGCTGAGCCCAAGGCAGTATCATCTGTAGGTTCTCCCTCTTTCTTGTTCCCTACAGCTGGTGAATCTGGAGGGAATCCTCAGTAAAATTCTAGGTTAGATGATTTAGCAGATGGTTGTTGTTCAGTACTCAGAGGGAAGAATGTTGATCTCTAGGAGCCAGCCTGAGTTTATAAAAAATGTTATGGTAGATTAACCTAATTTCATTCTTCTCTGGAAGAGTTATTAGACTATTAATCACAAGATACAAGTGTCTGAATTTTTTGCAGCTTTATTTAAAAAGATTTTATTTATTTATTTGACACGGAAAGACAGAGTGAGAGAGAGCACAAGCCGCTGTGGGGGTGGAGGGAAGGACAGAGGGAGAGGGAGAAACAGGCTCACCACTGAGCAGGGAGCCCAACCCAAAGCTCTGAGATCTCAGGACCCCAGGATTATGACCTGAACTGAAGACAGACACCCCTGCAGCATTTTGACATGGCCCATCTTGATATCATTGTGGACCAGGTGGATGAGAGTGATATGATGTGATAACACAATCATGTTGATAGGCAACTGGTTGAAGAACCATCCGAGAGAGTTATTTAATAGAAAAAGTGTTAACCTAGAAGAAGACTCTGAGATATTATAGGAATCTGTCTTCAGCTTCATGTTATATAATATGTAAACAAGACATTAAAGGAAAATATAGTTGGCACATTGATCAAATTTGTAGGGGAAGGATGACTAAAATTATTAGGTGATAGAGACAGGTCTAAAAAGGTCCAGACATACTGGGATGATGGGCTTGGTCCTGAAGATAAAATTTACTGGGGTGCCTGGGTGGCTCAGTCCGTTAAGTGACTGACTCTTGACTTTGGTTCAGGTCATGGTCTCAGAGTCCTGGAATGGAGCCCTGCACTGGGCTCTGTGCTCAGCAGGGAGTCTGTTTGAGGATGTTCTCTTTTTCTCCCACTCCCTCCCCTCTCCTACTCTCTTTTAAAATAAATACATCTTTTTTAAAAAAAGAAGATAAGGGGCAGCTGGGTGGCTCAGTGGGTTAAGCCTCTGCCTTCAGCTCAGGTCATGGTCTCGGGGTCCTGGGATCGAGCCCCACGTGGGGCTCTCTGCTTGGTGGGGAGCCTGCTTCCTCCTCTCTCTCTGCCTGCCTCTCTGCCTACTTGTGATCTCTGTCTGTCAAATAAATAATCTAAAAAAAAATTTTAAAAAAAAGAAGATAAGATTTACTGAGAACAAGTTTCTAATATAATATACAATACTATGTATTATAGAATGGGAAAGAAGTGGCTTAGATGTGTAGGGGTAGGAAAAAAAAGGACTTAACATCTTTAAATTAAAACTTAGAATGAACAACTTTATGTTCCTCTTGAAAACACAGTGTGATCTTAGCACACATTAATAGGATAGAATAGGTTTGGTGATAGTCCTGCTTTATTCCATGTGCATCAGACTGTTCCTTATTAGATTATTATACTTGAAGAGTAACAAGCTTCAAACGCATCCAGAAGAAAATAACTAAAATGATAAAGGGATTTTTTCATGTAAGCAAACTAAAGAAAGACAGGTTCTTAGCCTACAAGGGGTCATAAAGGCATCTCCTAATATTTGGGACAACGCCTTCGAAGAGTGGTAAGAATGAGACTCAGGCTTCAGAATGCAAGACAACAACCCATGGTTAGCTGTTATGTGGAGATAGATTTTTGGCTCCATATAAAGAAGGGTTCTCTGTTCCTTAGAGGTATCCAGAAAAGTGGAATGGATTGCATTGGGAATTAAGCAGTGAATTTTCCAGGGTGCTTGCCAAATTACCTTCTGGGCCTCTGGCAATAGAAGAAATTTGTTCATCAGACAGGGACTACAACTGGTTGATTTCTAAGATGAACTCTGACTTTTTTGGGTGGTGTGTTCCCTATTTGTTTACAACCAATCTTATTCCCTGTCATTTGGCTAAGAAGCAGAGAATGCCTTTGACCATAAACTGAGAAGCAGGAGTCATCTGTTTATGTTATTATCAAAACATGCCTGTTGCTTGTGCAAGAAGCTTTATTCTTGTCTACTCACTCCTAAAATATCTTCCTGAATTAAAAGGACTTAAGGGGGCACCTGGGTGGCTCAGTGGGTTAAGCCTCTGCCTTCAGCTCAGGTCATGATCTCAGGGTCCTGGGATCCAGCCCCGCATTGGGCTCTCTGCTCAGTGGGGAGCCTGCTTCCTTCTCTCTCTCTGCCTGTCTCTCTGCCTACTTGTGATCTCTATCTCTGTCAAATAAATAAATAAAATCTTAAAAAAAAATAAAAGGACTTAACATGGGAGTTTATAAGGGAAAATAGTATTGCTTCCAGGAAACAATTTTTGTTTATAATTTGACACATTTTGATTAGCACCAAAACCAACCAAGATGATCATGGAACAGCTATGAAAAGATAGTACTATAAAACCAAATCCAAGTTCACTGGTTTTGTTCACTCATTTGTTCTTTTGCTCGTATCATTTATAAATATTTTTGGCTAACTGGTAAGAGCTGGGCATTGTTAGGTGTTGGGTAATTGATATATGTACTATAGTTTCTCTGATGAAAAATCTGTTAATAGACTCCATCTTATAACTTAATAATATAATAACTTATTTAAAATAATAAACAGGTATTATTTTTTGTGATGTAAACTACAAAGAAAAGCATAAAAGAACTGCTGGAAAATGCTGAATTTAACTTTATGTTAACTATTATGTATAATCATACAAGATCACACTTTTGTTTACATCATCAGTATTAACATTGCTTTGAACTGAATTCTGAGGTAGAACTTGGTTTTCAGAGTTTTCTTTTAAAGTGTCAAAGTTTTGTGTATTTTTTTCTTTTTCCTTTTTGGACTATTAATTTCCATGTTGTTCTTTGAAAGGAAAAATAAAATATTATGTAAAGGTTTTTAAAATACATGCTAACCACTGTTCTTTTGAGGAAAAATGCCTTTCTTGCTCTCTTGGCTAAATGTTTTTAGCCAGTTTTAATTTTAATGTGTATTATTGCTAAGCAGACAAGAATGATCTTGAAAAGAGAAAGCTTTTGAAATATGAAGCCAACAAAGCCATTGCCTAAAGGATAAGTTAATAGTTGAATATATTCATACTGGTTATGCTGCCAAGTTTTATCTTTAATTTATTTTAATTTAAGAAGGTTACTCTCTGTCTTTCATCTTAAAAATATACCTACTAACATTAGCTTATAAATCATTATCACACCCAGGTCGGGGAGAGTGGTAGTATCTAGTTTTACAATTTAGAAATGTAAAATGAGAAGTCAGTGCTCCTCTGTGTGACTATAGGAACCAAGATTTAAGGCAGGGAGGGGGGGGTCCCTTCTGGTTGATCTACAAGTCATCTATAATGTCTAAGGCTGTTGCTTCTGCCATTATCTTTCTCTGAAATTTTCTAGGATTCTTTGGCAAAATGTTAGTTCTTTTCCCTTAGTCTTTCTATCCCCGACTTATGATCTCTGACATTTCCCGTAGTCATCTCAAGATCGTAGAGAAATAGCAGAGGCGTTTGTATGTTCATGTTCTTAGCAGCATTGTCCACAATAGTCAAAGGTGAATCAACCCAAATGTCCTTCAGTGGATGAATGGATAAACAAAATGTAGTATATACATACAGTGGAATATTACTCGGTCTTAAAAAGGAAGAAAATTTTGACATAAGCTGTCACATGTGTGAACCTTGAGTGAAATAATCAAGTCACAAAAAGACAATTAAATGATTATGATTCCAATTATATGGAATATCTAGAGTAGTCAAACTCATGGAGACAGAAAGTAGAATGGTAGTTGGTAGGGGTGGGGGAAGGTGGAAATTAGAAGTTGTTTAGTGGGTGTAGCGTTTCAGTTCTGCAAGATTAAAAAGTTCTGGAGATTGGTTCCACAACAAGGTGAATACACCTAACCTACTGAATTTTATACTTATAAATGATGAAGATGGTAAATTTTATGTAATATGTATTTTACCACAATTTAAAAAAGAACTTTCAAAAATATTTCAAAGGGTTAGCTAAATAAAAACATTCCATTTACATTGAAAATTTTAAAGGATTGCAGAGAAATGAAAAATAACAAAAACAAAAACATAAAAAAAAATAGCCCTCTTTCAAAACTGACTAGTTACCAGGTGAAAGATTCTTGGCTTTGACCTTCAGAATTTGGGCTGTAAGACAAATTCAGTAAAGGACATAGCTTAGTCATTTACTCTGCATGTCCAAAACTGAACTTGGGATCTTTTTCTTACAGGTTTGTTTTTGCTCCCTCTGTTGCAAGTTAGACATATGCATGTCAACCCACGTGTCTTTTTATTTTTTTCCCCCTTTATCCTTCAGATACTAGTGATGGCCAAGTCCTGCTTGTAATATATTTTTCATGTTTCTCTTATCTGCTTTCTCTGCATCAGTGGTACAATTTATTCATTCAAGGAGTATTTGTTAGCAGCTACAAGGTGCCAGACTTGGTTCTGATAGATTGGGCTACAGCAATGAATGAAAAAATGTCCCTGCACCCATGCAACTTGCATGAAAGACAGACAATAAAGAATATATCTAAGTGTCAAATAAATTATGTATTATTTTAGAAGGTGTTAATGCTATGAAAAAAGAAAAAGTAGGATAGAAAAGGGGATTTGGGAGTGTGTGTGTGTGTGTGTGTGGTGGGAGACAGTTGCAATTTTAAAAATGGTGGTCTGTATAGACCTCATTGAGAAGATGAAATTTGAACAGTAACCTGAAGGAGGTAAGGGAATGAGCCATGATTATATCTGGGGAAAAGATTTCCAGACTGGGGGAATAGCCAGCACAAGGGCTGTAAAATAAGAGCATCCCTGGTGAGTTCACAGAAGACCAAGGAAGCCAGAACATCTGGAGTAGAGAGAGCAAAGGGAGGAGTCATGGAAAATGAGGTCATAGAGGTAATAGTGGTCAGCCCATGTAGGGTCTTTGTGGGGCATTTGGATAATGGATGTGTTGAACAGTGGAGAAATACCTGATTTGTATTTTATTTATTTATTTGTTTATTTATTTTTTAAAATATTTATTTATTTGACAGACAGAGACCACAAGCAGGCAGAGAGGCAGGCAGAGAGAGAGGAGGAAGCAGGCTCCCCGCTGAGCAGAGAGCCCAGTGTGGGGCTCGATCCCAGGACCCTGAGATCATGACCTGAGCTGAAGGCAGAGGCTTAACCCACTGAGCCACCCAGGCACCCCTGTATACTTATTTTAATATTAAAATTAAAACTTATTTTATAAGTTTATTGAATTAAATTAAGACTTATTTTATAAATAGTATATAAAATACTATTAAGCTTAAATAAGCTTAATTATAGATAATTATTTAAACTTACTAACAGGGGTGCCTGGGTGGCTCAGTGGGTTAAAGCCTCTGCCTTCGGCTCAGGTCATGATCCTGGGGTCCTGGGATCGAGCCCCATATCGGGCTCTCTGCTCAGCAGGGAGCCTGCTTCCCTTCCTCTCTTTCTGCCTGCTTGTGATCTCTGTCTGTCAAATAAATAAATAAAAACTTAAAAAAAAATAAACTTACTAACAGATATTAAAACTAAATATTAATATTGAATGCCACATATTTACCATTTCTGGTATTCTTCATTATTTGCATAGATCCAGGTTTTCATCCGGCAATGTTTAACTTCATCCTGAAGACTGTTTTTTAATACTTCTTATACTGCAAACATGCTATGCTACAATAAATTCTCTGAGTCTTTGTTTTCCTGAAACATTTTTAAATTTTACCCTTATTTATTTATTTTTTAAAGATATTAGTTGAGCCAGTACTTTTTTTTTAAAGATTACTTACTTATTTATTTGATAGAGAGAAAGAGTAAGAGAGAGAGCACAAGCAGGGGAAGCAGGAGAAGGAAAAGAAGGGAGCAGGGAGCCCCATGTGGGGCTCGATCCAAGAACCCTGGAATCATGACCTGAGCCAAAGGCAGAAGCTTAACCAGCTGAGCCATGCAGGTGCCCTTAATTTTACCTTTATTTTTTTTATTATTATTTTTTTAAGATTTTATTTATTTATTAGTTAGAGGGAGAGAGAGAGAGAGCAAGCACAGGCAGACAGAGAGGCAGGCAGAGGCAGAGGGAGAAGCAGGCTCCCTGCCGAGCAAGAAGCCTGATGTGGGACTCGATTCCAGGACCCCAGGATCATGACCTGAGCCGAAGGCAGCCGCTTAACCAACTGAGCCACCCAGGCGTCCCTTTATTTTTTTTTTAAAGATTTTATTTATTTACTTGATAGACAGAGATCACAAGTAGGCAGAGAGGCAGAGAGGAGGAAGCAGGCTCCCTGCTGAGCAGAGAGCCCGATGCGGGGCTTGATCCCACGACCCTGGGATCATGACCCGAGCCGAAGGCAGCGGCTTTAACCCACTGAGCCACCCAGGCGCCCCTTACCTTTATTTTTAAAGGACATTTTTGCTAGATATAGAATTCTAGGTTGACAATGTGCTGTGCTTTTACCTTTTAACACTTTAAACCCAAATGATATTGTTCCACAGATAGTGAGCCTGGTTTTGTCTTTTTTCTCTCTATGCCTCAGTTTGGATAATTTCTATTGTTGTGCTTCAAGTTCAGTGATCTTTTCTTGTGTCTAATCTGTGATGAATGCCTTTTTCACTTCATATATTGTGTCTTTCATTTCTAGAAGCTCTGTGTCTTTATTTTGTTTTGTTTTTTGTTTGTTTTGCTAATCTTTTATTTCTCTTATTTTTGTGTTTTCCTTTACATCCGTGAGCATAAATTTAGTTCTTTTACAGTCTTTATCTGCTATTTCTAGATCTTGTCATTTACATGTCTGTTTTATTTTCTAATGTTTCTCCTGTATATGGGTCTCATTTTCTTGATTCTTTGCATGTCTGATAATTTTAGGTTGTATGCTGGATATTATGAATGTTCTGTTGCTGAATGCAGAATTTTATTATCTTTCTGTAAAGACTGTTAGGCTTGGTTATAATAAGTAGTGAGTTAATTGTGGATCAGTTCAATTCTTTTGCAGTTTCTTTTACTGTGTCTAGAGTTGTCTTTCTGCTAGAGCAGTGATCCCCAAAGTATGGTACCTGGACCAACAGCATCATTATTATCTAGGGACTTGTTGCAAATGTAAATTCTAGAGTTTTGCTCCAGATCACCGAATCAAAAACTGTGTTTAGCTGTCTGTGTTTTAACAAACCCTCCAGGTTATTCTGATGCACTCTAACTTTTAAGAATCACTACTCTAGAGCTAGTTTAGGTTTGCTACTAGTGTGTGTGCCCTTCTGGAGTCTCTATTCAATGCTCCAGATATTTATTCAGGTCTCTACTTTAGCTGGTAAAATGCCACATAGTGTTGTATGAGTTCTGAATATCATTCTGATTACCACTCATGATACTTTGCTTGGCTATGTGGCATTTGCTCTGTACTTGTGCAGCTTAATTTTCACCCATAGTCTCAAGAAGACCTCTGTGACTTCTTGAACTCTTGTCTACATAGCTCTCTCCTTTTTAGTACTGTTCTACAGATTCCATCCCTTTCCTCCTCTTTAATTTCTGAGTTCTGTCACCTCAGTTCAACAAGACATCTATACTCTGCTTAGGTTAGCATTCCCTCTCTTGCATTCCAGAAAGTACTTCCAGACAGTTTTGGGACATTTTGGGGACTCACTTTGTTCAGGGATCATGGTCCTCCACTGACTTTTGTCCAATGTGTGATAGTAATTCTTTTATGTATTTAGGTTAGTGTTCTCAGTGTTTATAGCAGGAGGATAGCTCTGGTCCCAGTTACTCTGTTAGGGCTGGAAGCCAGGTACTTATTTTTTATGGTCATGAGATCACATGAGAGCGAGTTCTTTGAGGAAAATGAACATTGTATTAATTTCTTCACATTATTTCTGGCACTTAGTAGTGCTATATGTTCTGCATGTTAGACACTCCGCTAGGATGGGAGGATTCAAACCTATATAGGATAGGGTCTTTGCCTTCAAAGATCTCATAACCTATGAGAGAAGGCTGACATATAAATAACTCATTATGTTAGCTTATGATAAAGGCTATAATAGAGTAACATGAAATTATATGAAAATCATGGACTTTGAAATAAGATAGGCTCATTTGAATCTAAACTCTGTGACTTATTATTGTGCTGTGTAACCTCTCATAGCTTTAGTTTCTCATTCTCCAGAATGGAGAAAATACTTGTAGGACTGTTGAGAAGATGGAAGTGAAATTCTTTTATAGGATACTTGGCATGTAGTAGAGGCTCATTAAGTGTTCGTTTCTTTCTCCTTAGAATTAATGTAGGACAGAGGAGCAGTTAATTATTACTGCAGAATTCTTCTGGGAGGAAATGGCATTTAAATTGTGTCTTGAAGGCAGAATAGGATTTTGATACATGTTAGATGGGTTCCAAGGACATTCTACTTTAAAGGACCTAAATGAGCAAGGGCTCAAAGGTGTAAAAGGTGGGGAAGTCTGCAGATATACTTATGGAAGTTAGCATAGTCCAGAGCCTTAAGAAAAGCATTGTGGGTCTTAAAATAAAAAAGAATCCTAGTAGTAGGAAAGTAAAAATAAAGAAAAAAAGAACAAACAGAAAATGTAACCCATAGTAAAAGTATACTTCCTTAGGCCATTCCTATTTATTGCTGTGACTAATAAATCTGGGAAGGCCTGTGGAAAATTCCTGTGGGCTGATATTTTCCTAACCACTATTCAAAACTACTTTAAGTTGATATTCTAAGCTGATCATTTCATTAATATTAAACTCTAGAGCATGTTCCCAAGTTTCCAAGAGTTTGCTGAATTGTTTTTCTTTGTTATCTGTTTTCTTGGGTTACTTCCATTTTTATCTTTCTTGTCCAGTAAAACTTGATTCCCTAGGTTTTCTAAGTGATTGATAATGTGAAAATACTGGAAGGACATTTCTTAGACTCTGGTATGTCTTTCTGTGTCACATTTAGTAGAATTACTGTCAAGGATTTAGTAAAATATATAAATAATATATTCTGCATTTCTTTTGATGGAGGATTCTAAACTTACGCATTTTATTTCATTGAGGTTAAGATTGGTTGTAATAAGATTTTGGTTTTTTTTTTTTGTTTTAAATTATTTTTTGCACTGTTTATTCAGAATCAGATGGCTTCCTGGATTGGGTTTGCTTCATTTCTCTAGTGGGTAACTTTTATCTGGCCTTTAGGTGTTTATTCAGTTATTGTTTTCTTTGATTTCTGAAGCTCTGGAATATTTTGAAAAAATAAGGCTCATGGAGAGAGCTGTTATCCCTGAAAATGGTAAGGCAAGAAATGGACAAAAACAAAACTCAAATAGCACCCTTGAAATCTGGATTTCAAGTTTTAAAAGGTCCTTTGCCTCTCTCTCTAATATGAATCATTTATAAGTCTGTCCCTCTCTTTCTCTGTGATACGTTCTCACAAAAAAGTCCTCTTGCATTTGTATGAGAATTACATTGAGTTCATAAGTTAAATTGAGAATTTACATATTTCCAATATTGAGTCTTCTCATTCATGAAAATGGTTTTATTTCTCTTTTTATTTAGGCCTTCTTCAGTAATTTTAGAGTTTTATCCCCAAAGATCTTATATGTTATTTTTAGATTTATTAATGGATTTTTCGTAGTCTTTAAATATGAGTTATTTTTTGTTATGCAGATTGGTTGTTGCCTCAGAAAATTGAATTTATATGTAGATTTTGAGGCCAGCAAATTTGGTTTACTTGTTTCTTAAAATGGTTTGTATATTTTCTTAGATTTTCCAGGGAAAAGATCAGATCATATACAGTGGCAATTTTTCTTTTCCTTTCAAATCTGATGCTACTTTTAATTTTTTTTTAAAGATTTTATTGGGCGCTTGGGTGGCTCAGTGGGTTGGGCCTCTGACTTTGGCTGGGGTCGTGATCTCAGGGTGCTGCGATCTAGTTCCGAGTTGGGCTCTCTGCTAGGCAGGGAGCCTGCTTCCTCCTCTCTCTCTCTGCCTGCCTCTCTGCCTACTTGTGATTTCTCTCTGTCAAATAAATAAATAAATAAATAATCTTTAAAAAGATTTTATTTATTTGTTTGACAGAGGGGCGGGGAGAGAGAGAGCGCATCGGAGGGAGAGGGAGAAGCATGATCTCCACTGAGCAGGGAGCTTGTGACTTGGGCTTGATCCCATGACCCTAGGATCCTGACCCCAGCCGAAGGCAGACACTTAACCGGCTGAGCCACCCAGGTGCCCATCATACTACTTATACCTGAATAGAAGTGGTGATAATGAGACCTTGCTTTTTGTTCCTTACTTAAAGAGACTCCTAATATCATTTTTTTTAAAAAGATTTTATTTATTTATTTGACAGAGAGATCACAAGTAGGCAGACAGGCAGAGAGAGAGGAGGAAGCAGGTTCCCGGCTGAGCAGAGAGCCTGATGTGGGGCCCGATCCCAGGACCCTGGGATCATGACCTGAGCTGAAGGCAGAGGCTTTAACCCACTGAGCCACCCAGGCGCCCCCCTAATATCATTTTTCATGTTAGAAAATTTCTCTTTGTTGCTGGGTTGGTGAGCATTTTTTAAAGTAGTGAATCAATATAGAATTTTAAGTGTTTTTTCTATACCTACTGAGATAAATCATGTGGATTTTCTTTTTTTTATCCTGTTAATGTAATAAAATATGTTAATGGATTTCTAGTGTTGAACAATTCTTGTATTCCCAGACAAATTCTATTTAGTTACTTGAAAATAATATATTGCTAGATTTCTTTTGTTAACATTTTGTTTAGGAATGTCCTATGACTTTTCTTTCTAGTATTACACCTTTTTGATCATAGAATAAGCTTGGAGGCTTTTCCTATTTTTCTAATATCTGGAAAAATTTGTATAACATAGGATTTATTCCCTGAAGGTATGGTAAAAGCTATTCTATATCCTGTTTTTTTTTTTTTTTAAGATTTTATTTATTTATTTGACAGACAGAGATCACAAGTAGGCAGGCAGACAGGCAGGCAGAGAGAGAGGGGGAAGCAGGCTCCCGGCTGAGCAGAGAGCCCCATGTGGGGCTCTATCCCAGGACCCTGAGATCATGACCTGAGCCGAAGGCAGAGGCTTAACCCACTGAGCCACCCAGGCGACCTATTCTATATCCTTTGTGCCTGGTGAAGTTTTTAGGTGGGAAGGAGGTTTTCTGTTTTTTGTTTTTTTTGGTTTATTTGTTTGTTTGCCTTTTTAAAGATTTTATTTATTTGAGAGACAGTGTGAGAGAGAGCACAAGCAGGGGAAGGGCGGGTAGCAGAGGGAGAGGGAGAGGCAGGCTCCCTGCTCAGTACGTAGCCAGGATCAGGACCTGAGCCCAGGGCAGGTGTTTAACTGACTGAGCCACTCAAGTGTCCCTGTTTGTTTCTGTAGACTGAAATGGCTGAAGTATAACATACATATGGAAAACTGTACAAATCATAGATGTATAGTTCAGTGAATTTTCACAAACTGAATAAATCCATATAACTGTAATTCAGATCAAGAAACTAAACA
>ML102740.1:0-14463 GCA_003697995.1 Taxidea taxus jeffersonii
CCAGAGCCTATGCTTTCCAGCACGGGTCTTAGCTGAGGCTCCGAATTCGCCTGGAAGCCAGCCTGACCCTCTGAGGCATAGCCCTACCTTGTTCTGGTGCCAGTTTCAGGCCAAGAACCAGGGCTTTGGGGGCCCTCTTCTGAGTCACATGGAAGGGCTGCCAGGGTCCAGCTCTGGGGTCCCCTGGGAGCTCTCTGAGGCCAGAGCCTTGAGAATGTTGTGTTCTTTACAGCAGCTCGTGGCTGTAGCTCCTTAAATAGGCTTTCAGAGTGGGAGGGGCATATGGGGTGGCTTCCTGTGGGTTTGTGCTCCCTCGGCCCCCCTGGGCCCTAGGTGGCCGTCCAGCCTTTGCTCTGCTGGGCCCTCTCCCAGCGGCCCCTCCTCACATGTTCTTTGTTACGGGCCCACATTTATGTGGAGCTCTGCTCAGGCACTGAGCAGTGGGGTGGTTCCATGTTTTCCCTGCATCCACATGGCCCTTCTTGTCATCCCCGTGGATGAGCAACAGTTCTAGTTGCTAGGACCTCCCCACTGCGGATGCCTACGGAGTCTCTGAAGTTTTGATGTCCTTTTTTGCTGGGTGCTTTCTAGTTCTGGGCTCATTTCACATGTGATCCCAGAAAAGTTACAAACTGTTTCTATATGGAAAGAGCATAAGCCTTTGAGGTCAGGATTCTGCTCAGTGACTGCTGCGTCCTCAGCAACCCTCTGCCTGGCCGGCACGACCCTCTGCCTGGGGCTCCCCATGGCCTCGTTGGTCTCAGATGTGAACTGCTGGGCAACTTTCACCAGGACTCCTGTCATTCACGAGCTCTGGCTATGGCTGTCTCTCCACCACCAGCTCCTGACGTTGCAGGCGCATGAGAATGTGGTGGGCGCACTCCCTGCTCCATGTTTATCTAGTGAGTTACAGGATGGAGCACAGGGAAGGGAAAGTGCCTCTTGTCCCTGCCCCTTGGGAGGATTCCTTCCTACTCTGTTCCAAGGCACCAACCCCTTTCCCTCTTGGCCAGCTCTTCCCGCTCTCGCTCCTTCTGGCAGGACTTGGCTTTTTTAGCACCTTCTGGTCTCAGCTGCGTAAATGTTTCCATTCCATCCCAGTCTTCAGGCAGCCGTGGGCCTGATGAGTCACCGTTCAGCCCATACATGGCCAAGCCCTGTGCTGTCCAGCCTGGCCAGCTTTACAGTGCTGTGGTGTGGGGAGCACGAGCTTTCGTGGACACTGGGCATAGGGTACCACCCAAGACTCAGACCAGACGGTGTGTGGGAGCCGGCCACAGGCTCCCACCTCTAGACCCCACCTGGGGGCTGGGAAGGGAGTGTGACCAGCTATGTGGCCCCGTTTACCCATACTGCATTCGTGGGGACCTGGTACCAAATCTCCCTCCTCTCCTTCCTGGTGGTCCTAAGGTGCAAATAGCTGAGCCATTCAGAATGTCTTCTATGGGTTTTGGGGAAAATAACTTCACGGAAGTGTGAAGATGAAAAGGTTTCCACTTTGCTCCTTTTGTGTCTTCCAAGACCACCTCTGTCTCTCCCGGACACACTTACATGCACACACGTGCCTCCAGGAGACACAGCTGCTCCCTGTCTGACCCGGTGCTGGGTAGTCTGTTCCTCACACAGTGGACGTCCCTGCCTGGACAGGGACTGCCTCGCCGCCGTCCCTGTAGCTTTCGTGGACACATCTTGCGTCCCACCATGAGAGGCTTACCTGTGTGCGGGCTGAGCTCCGGACCTCTGGGTGCTCACAGGATCTTCCTCTGACTCACTGCGCACTCCCCAATGTCCCTGTGGCTTCTCAGCAGCCGTTCAGGGACACGGTGAGAGCCCCTCGTCTGTACTCAAGGGCCCTTCTTTTCAGACCTACCTGCCACCCCCCACCCCGACCACCACCATGAGAAGCTTCCCACTGGTTCGGACGGTTCCAAGGGCAGAGACAATGGGGGTCTCCTGGCCTAGGGATGCCCATTTGTGTCCGCTGGGCGCTCTGTGGGCCTAGGTGTTTGCCAGCGTGTCGCAGTGCCCTGGCGGCGGCCTTTCCCCCGCAGAGCTGAGCCTGAGAGAACTGTTCCGGCAAACCCACCCCTGGTCTAGAGAATGCACACTCCATCCACCTGTCCTCGCACACTTACTGAGCGGTTATGGGGAGCCTGGCCCTGGCCACCAGGCGCCACTGTCCTGTCCTCATGGGCCATCTGTGCCTTAGCTCGAGAACACCTGGCCCCTGGACCTCCAGAACCTCTGGGGACAGGCTAAGCTGTCCCTTCACACGGTGAGCAAGACCATGCACCCCACAGAGCATTGCGCCAGAGGGCCTGCTGTAGGGTTTAGGCTTGGGTGGGTGATTTGGAGGAGGGTCTGAGGAAGTGGGCTCTCTCTGTCAGAAAGCAGGGGCTGTACCACGACCAGGATCCTCAGTGGTCCTGCCTGATGGGCACACTTGCACTGGACGGGAGGGTGTGGCTGTTCTGTGGCCTTTTGCAGCCTGCTTCGTGCCAGTCCCAGGACCACATGGCACTGTGCTGTGGCACACTGCACGGCCAGGTTGGCGGCCAGACCCTGGTTTTGTTTCTGTCCTCCCGCACACAGCCCCTGCGGTGATGCGAGGTCGTGCTCTGGACAACAGCACCTGGCCGCCACATGGCCCTGCGGACCCCTCCCCGGCAGTCTCTGCCCCACCGTCCCCAGCTGTTTCATCCAGCCCCACCCTCCGCAGCCCTGACCCTCCTCGGGGCCCTGACTGAGGGGCACGTGCAAAGCCCAGCCCTGTCACCGGAGGTCCTGGAGGGCTGTGCTCCGTGGGCTTCCGTTGCTGCCCTGTCCCAGCAGCCCCTCTGTGAGGTGGATGACCCCACGTCTCACTCCATAGGCCTGTGGTCTTGGACAGATGAATGAGCTCCTGGGTGTGTGTCCGCAGCATGGCACCCCTGAGCGCCTTTAGGAAGATTCTGTCAGACCAGGTGGCACGTGGGGGGCACTCGGGTGGTTCCTTTCCACTTACAGAGAGGAGTCAGGAGGTGGTCACGGAGACCCTTTCCTTCCATGCTGTACTGAGTGGCCCTGAACACAAAGCATGCCTTGTGCAGAAGGCTGGCTGCCCTGCTTGCCTGGAAAACTCAGGCCTTTCCTTCCTTCCTAGGCCCCTCCCTCTGGGCAGAAACACTGCAGGGTCTGGGTGCCCTGTCCCACCCCTGCTGCGGTTCTGGAAAGGGGCCCCCCATCCCAGGCTTCATGCCCCATGAAACCTATATGTTCCAGATGTGCCTCCTGAAAGACATTCGCTTTCTCCTGCCAGAATGGAACCTCTCCCTTTGCGCCCCAGGATGGAGAGCCAGTGTGAGGGTGTGCCTCTGGTGGCTCCGGTCAGCACCCAGATGTGCGTGCGGACTGTTGACAGGCCTCTCTCAGCTCTGTCCTCAGGACACAGAATTAGAGCCACTGTGGGTCTTCCCTTATGAGGGGACCCAAGCGCTCTGTGCAATCACTTGCAGGTTGAAATGCTGGCAAGATAAATCTCATTTTCGTTTTCACTGGAGCCAAGCTATCATATAAAGAAGGCTCCGTTTTCAGAGAGAAATGGTGCTTAGCTGTGAAATCACCTGTCAGCCCACACTGTCAGCCCACACTCAGGCCACAGTCCCCAGGGTGGGGGCCCCCAGAGGCAGGGAAAGAAAGAAAGCCAGCAGGGCCAGCAGCTCACCTGGGCGAGGCGCGTACACCGTGTCCGTCTCCAGTCCTGCCTGTGCTCTGTGCTCACAGGGATGGCAGGCACAGACCGACACTCCTGTATGGAAGATGGGAATCCAGCTGAAGTCGTTGAAACCACACACATGCATTTTAAGCAGAGCGTGGTTTGGCCACGTGACCCAGAAAATTTCAGCTCGGCCCACGTAGAGAGGTAGCTTTGCCTTGCAGACAGAAAAAGTGAGGTGTGTGCTTGTGCCTCTCGGGATCTGTGGGCATCCAGCGGTTTCCCTGCAGACTCTACACACTGGCCCGTTCATGAGACAGTCCCTCCCAGAAGGCAGGCAATGTCTGCAACTTAAAATAGGACCTAAGACCCCACCCATAACACAAGGGAAAATGCTCCCAACCTGTGTAGCCCAAGGAAAGTCCCCCAAAGCCTTTCCCTTAGTGTGCTCCACCCCAACCTGGCACTGCCCTCTGTCCTCCAGCAGCAGGGTGGATCAGCAAGCCAGAGGCCTGAGCACACTGCCCCGCAGGCCTGGGCCCGGAGCCTCAGTCGGGGTCAGGCAGAGTCAGGGCGCTGTTGCCCCCAAGGGTCATCCACATCTGGTCACCGTGCCCTGGCAAGGGGCTGGGCACAGGGCAGGTAAGAATCGCGGAGGGAGAATGGTCCGGAGCCCTGGGGGAGTGAGGAAGTGGCCCGGGGGCCCCAGATCCCTGAAGGAGATGACCTGCATAAAGGAAGCAAGAGCTCAGCATGGACCTGGAGGCTGGTGAGGCTTCCCTAGCGGCTGTCCCCAAGCCAGCCCTGGCTGGAGACACGACACGCAGAGCCCTCCTTATGTGTCTGCACCCATGGCAGCTGGCCCTGTGTAAGATCGAGGAGCACTTGGGGGAAGTTCCATGCAATACCCAGCCCACTGGGGTCCCTGATGGCATCCACAGCTGGGTGAGCTCCAGGGAAAACCCGCCGAGGCTCCAGGGAGGCAGAGAGTGCCCCGGGAGCCCCCTCAGTCGCTGAGCCCAGACTGGGGCCAGGGACCTCATGTCGTCTGATGTCTCTTACAACTTGGACTCCCCACGTGGGTCCTGCAGTGTTGTTGCTGATGAGCACCTGAGAGCAAGCCAGCCTGGGGCCTCCGTGCCCAGAGCCCTGAGTCCAGGCAGGGCTTAGGAGCTTGCTCGGGAGTGGGGAAGCCTCGCTGAGGTTTGAGGACCGCCGATGTGGGCTAATCTCTCCAGATGGGAGACCTGAGGCTTGGACAGGGGTAGCTGGGTCTCTGTCAGTGTTACTAGCCAGCATTCGCTGCTCAGCTCCCAGGGTGACGAGGTGTCTTGCCGTTAGAGCCACATGGCCATTAGCTCTGCCCACTGGTACCCCCTGACAAGAGTGCGTGGCCGCAGGGGAAGCGAGACCCCCAGCCCCCAGCACACAAGCAAGCAGAGGCACCCTGAGCTACTGTGTGGCTGGCACACCTCCCTCAGGCTCCCGGTGTCCAAGCCCTTGTGCATGACCCCGGCCAGATTTCTGGGCTCTGAGTCTGAACGTGCCGCTTGAAGCTGGTGGCCGCGGGCCTCCCGCCCTTCGTCTTGTGAATGGATTTACAGAGCTACGTCTGCTTGTTGGAAGAGTGCCTTGGGACGATAGAGCTGGTGGGTGGGCCTCATTGGGCTCATCAGAAGCCTGGCTGGGGATGGGGGTGCAATGGGAGCCCCACCCCATGTGGATGGTGCTCATGTGTGGGTTCTGCTGCGTTGTGGGGGCGTTCCTCCTGTAAGTGAGAGCTGGGGCCCCCCAGGCAGAGTGAGTTCCCAGGGAGCAGCAACCACCTCTGTCTTAGGCTCTGGGGCATCCTGCCTCCTGCTCACATGAGCTCAGGGCTTGGGGGTTTTGAGAGCCCCGATTTAGAGAAGTAAGCCTACCCTCTGGGCTCTCCCAGCCTTGCGGGCAAACATCTGAGCTACTGGCCCAGCTGGCCTCTCCCCGCCCTGACCTCCTGGTCTTCTGTTAAGCTGAGAAAACCACACTGTCTTCCCCAGCTGCGTCCGCTGGGAGGCCTGGTGTATGATTTGGCTCCGTTCTGCAATGTCCAGAAATGTGTTCCATCTGCGCCGTGGCTGCTGCTGGCAGACGGGCAGGGTCTGCCTCCAGGCCGTGAGCTCGCACTGCCGGCTGCCGGCTGCCGGTCCCTGGCTGCTGGGCCCAGACCCCCCAATTGCCAGGGCTCCCACCAAGCCATCAAGGCTCAGGACGAACAAAGCTGCTAAGAGAAGTACCCACGCACAAAGCCTGAATTTCTGGTGCTGAGCAGAGGGGAGAGCCCGAGGCGTTGAGATGGGGGTATGAGGTAGGCTGGCTGGCTCCCAGCTCCTGTTCGCTCCAGCCAGAGGGCAGTAAGTCCAGCAGCGCTGCACAGGGTATCTGAGGGTTAGAGGAGTTGGTAGTCCTAGACGTGTGAAGCCAGGGACCATTGTAAACACAGGTTTCTGCCACACGGTGTGACCTGCACAAAGAGAAGGTTCCCACATGGGTCTGAGTTGGGCTGGCCTCTGCAGCCCAGCCCCAGGATCAGCCTGGCCTGGATCCCTCTCCAGCCCACCATCCATCCATCTCCCAACACCTCAGCGCCCTCCTCCCAGTGTGCCTCGAGGCCTTGTCCCCGCCCTCTGTCACACCCTGTCTTTGAATTTCCAAAGATCTAATTTACTCCCTGCGGGACTGTCTACACCCTGGGTCTGTGGCTTCGTATCAGGGTTGGGGTGCAGAAGGACATGACTTCTGGGGCGGAGTGCTGTGCCGCCTCGTTCCTGGCCTGGCCCATCCCGTGTGTGCCCCACGCTCCCTCAGTGCCAAGGGCAGACACTGGCGAAGAGGTTGGAGTGTATTGGAGCTCTGTACACACGGAATGCACGCAGATACTGGACGTGAACGGAAGCGGGAAAGAAGGTGTGCCCTCGAGCCCACGCCCTCCCCTGGCCTCCCTCCCATCCCAGAGCACAGGGCCTGCCTGTCAGCTGGCAGCATTGTTCTGCTTGCACGGGAACTAGAAGTGGTCTCCCTGTGCCCACTGCTCCTCTTGTGTTCCTGGCCCCTTGTTGAGAAGGCGATGGGACAGCCCATTCAGGGAGCAGTGGCTCTCGTGCCCACCCCTGTGTCCCAGAACACACCGTCTTGGGACGTGTTGTCCTTGTGTGTGAGCACAGGATGGTCAGGCTTCACGTTCTCTGCAGTGAGAGCATCTATCCTGGGCTTTGCCCACGGCCCAGCCCCGGCTGTGGACGTGACTGTGCTGTACTGTGTGGCCTCCAGAATCTGGCACACCCACTGTCACCCCATGTTCGCGGCAGCTGTCCTCACAGTGGCTGCAGTGGGAGCGGCGTGAGGGTCCGTCGGTGGAGGAACAGATGAGAAACATATCCCCACGCGGTATACAGAAAGGAGTGGTGGACTGACGCCTCCCCCAGGCTGGAGGGATCTTAGCAGCGGTCGCTCCATGGGAGAAGCCTGCCCCAGGGCACCATGTGTTCTGTGACTCCCCTAAGAGTTGTGTCCGGTAGAAGCCGGTCCACACAGACAGGAAGATGAGTGGTTGCAAGGCGCTGCAGGGAGCCGCCTCCTGTATCCTGTTCTAAAATACTGGCACCGATGGCCCGTGCGTGTGTCTTGACTTTTGTCACTAAGACATTTGTACATGTGTAAAAGTGGCTTTATTTGAGACAGATGCCATGTAACTCCACTCTTATGAAGACGCGGGTCGCTGACACTAGAAGCCCTTACCGTGGCCCACTCCAGCGGCTGCTTGGTCACCTCAAGGGGTCTCACCGCTGCGTCTGTGGCCAGTCCCTGTTCTGGGCTTCTGGGTCTGCTCGCCTGGTGGTTTTACTTCCTTGTCCTGCTGCTGTGTGGTCAGCAAGAAGAGGAGAGAGTAGGCTGATTACGGACTGACTCATCTCAGTTCCAGCCCAGGCCACAGCGTGTTTCTCCGCGGCTGTGGGGTTCAATGGGAGCCTTGGCGGGCGTGCCCACAGGTGCTCCCAGGACAGGGAGCCGAGCCAGTGCCCCAACAGGCAGTCCTTCTGCCCACGTGCCCGCAGCCATCCAGCTGGCTCTTTCCCAATTTATCTCCGTGCTCATCTGGTCTCATCACCCGAGTCTTGGAGCGAACCCATAGCGCCAAGTAACGGGGCTTTTTCAAACTCTGGGGGGACTTGCTTGGGGTGTTTGGACAAATGTTTTCCTGAAGAAAACCACGTTCAGGTTATTTGTGGTCTGAACCTGGCTTCCAACACCCACAGCCAATCTCTGCAGCCATGCGGTGAGCGTGGTCCTGCCCTTAGGGCTCCAGTATTGGGCCCGCTCAGCCCTGTCTGGTGGGCCATCTCCTCACAGATGAGGAGCCACACGTGCAGAGGTCAGAGGTGTCCACAGAGGCTTGCGGGGAGTGCGGGCTCCTCCTCCTAGGGGGTGGGGATAGGGGGCGGGCACTTTTTGGGAGTGCCCTTTGCACCGTGTGGAATTGTGAGTCCATTGCAGAAGCATGTCCTTGATCTTGGAGCCTTGGGAGCAGGCAGAGCCTCACAGAGACGGGCCCCTCTGTCTGTGATGGAAGCATCTGGATGCTTCAGGTGACGGGCAGCCCCCACATGGCAGAGGCTGGACCATTGTGGCCTTCCAGCTGGCCATGCAAGAGCAGGCCCAGAGGCCGTGGTCCAGAGTGCTTCCCCCCTCCAGACTCCAGCATTCACCTGTGCCTTTTTGGATGGAAACTTTTCCAACAGTTTTTAAAAGGCATGTATAATCTTACGGCTCTGTCTTATTTACCTTTCTAGCCATGGCCCTTCTTTAGCTCTCTGAGGTGTAGGACATTGCAGTGAGCGCTCTGCTTCACTTGGAGATGAGAAATTCCAGGGAGAGGCTGCCCTGTGGACGGCAGCGTGCCGAGCCTTAACTGCACAGCAGTCCAGCGTCACAGGCCTGCACCTGGCTACTGGCCCTGCTGGCTCCAGCGTGGCCACCTGGGGCTGTGTGGGCTTGGTGTGGCCAGCATGTGTGTGTGCACATATATGTGGGTGCAGACACCTGGCGGACTGAGCGCTCGTCTCCACTGCTGCCAGAGCTGTATCTTGGTAAAGGCAGAGTTTGCTGTGCATTCTGCGAGCCTCATGCAGTCTGGGCCTGTGTCTGCAGGGATAGCTTGTGAAGGACAGTCCCGTCGGGGTATGTGTAGCAGACTGTCTGCACTTTAGCAGCTGGTTTGAGGGTGAAAGCCGCCATGAAAAATCACTGAGTTACATCACCAAATGTGACCCACCCAACCCCAACCACATAAGCACTGAAACCCGTGAGAAGCACCCTCTTGTGACACAAACATGGGTCCCAGTGGCCCCGCGCAGTGGCCCACAGTCGGCCGCCCTGCTGAGTGAAGGTCTGCCGTCCGCCACTGGATGGAGCTCCACAGACATGCCTGCTCTCCAAGGCTGGAAGGTGGTTCTGAGTCACGGTTAGTCAGCCGAAACTCTAGAATGTCCTGGCCGGTCTCCCGGCATCTTGGGCCCTGGTGTCTTATTTCCCAGGTTCACATGATGTCAACGGCAGATGGGCCAAAAGAGCCTCTTGTTAAGTGGTTTTAAGTATCAGGAGAAAGGTCAAGAACGTAATAGGCACTCAACAGATGCTTTGTACTGAGGACTCCTGTCTTACATGCATGATCGACAGAACAAGGCAAATCATAAAAAGTCTTTAGACTGTATCTTCTTTATTAAGATATTATGGGTATCTTCAAATTCTTTCATTCCTGGATGACTCAGTCACTTTTCAGCTTTATGAGAGCTCATTGTGTGCATAGCACGTTGACCACTTGCCAAGGGGGTCACAAACACACACCCCCCCCAGAACTGCTGGGGCCACCAGGACACTCATTCTGTCCTCAGCCCTCAGGATGTGGTCAGCAATCTTTAAATTTTTCTTCTCACGGAAGAGTAACATTTGCAAGAGTCGTAAGGCTGTCTCTGCTGGCCTTCGTGGCCGACCTGTGCGGTGGTGTTTGTGGCGCACTCTGCCACCATCTGAGGATGCCACGAAGGGTCAGATTACTGTCATTGTAACCGAGGAGCTACAGAGAAACAGCCAGAGATGGCAGTCTGTGTCACTAGGGGAAATGCCAATTTTAGGTTAATACTTTCTGATCTACATCCTATACCCCCGGAAATACACATTTGAAGAATTCCGAAATTGGATAATACATATCAAATCATTTAAATCTTCAAATGTGTGGGTTTTTTCTTTAGCAGGTTTTTCCTCCTCATTTATGTAGAATTTTAGGCCAATGGGTACATCATAAGATTTAACAGATGAGAAATGAAAAAGCCACCAAATTATCCAGCTGATTTTAAATTAAAGAACGGGACTTGTAATTTAGCATCTTAAACATTTATTCCAGGTTTATCCTTTATCAGGTGCTTTCTATAAAAGAATGAATGTTTGACTTATCAACACGTCTGCCCCAAATAGCAGCACGTCTGGTTCCCTATGATAGATTCTATAACCTTCATGAGATAAACCTAAGGTTATTTGGAATTTTGGAATTTTAAGCATGGCAAGATAGATGTGTGTTTGTGGATTAACAAAATTAATGAGTTTGGAACTTAACCCTTCACTGGGGGAAATATAGATTAAAAATATATATTGGAAATATAGATTGAAATATAGATTTAGCATTGACTTCACAGTATACTTTAGCTTTTTCCAAATAGTTCCTCATTCTTCTCTCAGCCCAAAAGTCTTTCCATTTTTTTGGCAAGTTCACAGAAGCGCCGGAAGCTCCCATACCTGGAAGAGAAGTGTCAGGTCACAGCAGATTGATCTAAGACGAATTTAGCACAAGAATGTGGATGAACAAATGTGAAATGGACAGTAGGTTCTGCAGCATGTGGGGTTGGTGGCAGAGGTGTCCCCAGCAGGGAGAAGAGCGTGTCTCACATCTGTGAGACCCAGGGATGCTGCAGAACCAGTGGTGGGGGTCTCCATTAGAGGTAAGGGTCTGCATAGGAGCCCCATTCTGCCTTGGGCCTGTGCTCCACCAGGAAGAGCTGCCAGGCTGCCACGTGCCTCGGGGGCCCTCTGTCACTAGCACACGTGGGTGTTGGGATGGAGGAGGGGCCCCCAGAAGGGGGGTCTGGAGGTCACCAGAAACAAGCCAGTTAGCAACCAGAGACACTGAGAAATGGAAAACAAATAACCCCGGCTGGATTGAGGGACTCAAGGGCTGTGGGCAGAGACCCACATGCCCCTCTGCTCTGTGCTCTTAGCATTTCCCTCTCTCCTAGGAGCTCTTTCTCTTCAAGCAAAGAGCAGAACAAGTGAGCAAGGAAAAGGGTATTTTTATTTGAAATAGCACTGCCACTACAAACCAGCCCACCCACTGGATCCCGTTTCAACTAATAATGGTGCTGGCTTCCTGATCCAAGAGCCTGGCTGTGTGTGGTGGACCTTGGCCTGACCCCAGCCCTGGGTCTGCCCACCAGCTGGGACAGAACTAGAGGTCAAGCAGTAGCAGGCATGTTGGAGGTGGGAGGTTCTATGGCTGCAGTGTTGGGGCCCATGCCATTGCACTGGTCACTCAGCCAACACCAGGCTTTCCCAGGGGAGCCATGGCCTCATGTGGGCCCACTGTGCAGCCCACAGCTGGAGGAGGGTGGAGGGGGTCAGGCCTGAGGCTTTCAGGATTTGAAAAGAAACTCCAGTGCATCTGAAGACCTACAGCAGCAGTGGGGGGCGGGGCGGGGGGCGCATCCTTGAGTAGAACTAGCACATTCCTGACAGAAGCAAACTGGAAACTTGTCTCCTTCTGTCCCAGATCTACTGCCAGGGCCCCACAGAAGTGGTCTAGACTTTCACAGTTGGCAGGGCTGAGCAGGGCCAGGGCCCTGGCATCCAGTGTACTTTCCTGATCCTGCATGGGCAGACTCTTCACTCAGTCCCATCATCCTGGAGGGGATACATTCTGCAGATGGAAAAACAATGGAAACCAAGCTAAATTTCCCAAGAGACCAGGACCAAATGGAGCAACTTCCCCACATGGAGTATGGCAAAAAATCGAGCCACACTCTGTTATCCTCAGACCAGATGTGTCTGAACTCAGAAGTTTTTAGGTTGTCACAAGTTAGTATGTTAATATATCCACTAGGGAACTAATATCCAGAATACATAAAGAACCCCTACAAGTCAGTAGCAAAATAAAATCTGATTACAAAATGTGGAGAAGGTCAGTTCAGACATTTCTCCAAAGAACACAGACAGCCAACACATACATGAAAGGCTCTCTGCGCCCCTCACCACTGGGCAGGTACACATCAGAACCACAGAGGGGGACCCCCCCACACCTGTTAGGGCCGTCACCCAGAAGACAAGAGAAAAGCTGATGAGGATGTGCAGAAAGGGGAACCCTCGTGCACCGTCGGTGAGAATACAAACTGGTACAGCCACTCAGTCTAACACAGAGGTTCCCCAGAAATTAAGGAAAGAGAACTCCCCTACGATCTAGTCCTCACACGTGTGGGTATTTACCCGAATGGTACAAAACCACTAACCAGAAGGATGTCTGCGCCCCCATGTTCACTGCAGCATTACTCCCCATGGCCAAGACACAGAAGTGGCTAAGTGTCCCTCGATGGACGAGTGGACATGGAAGACGCGAGGCGGGGGGCATACACACACACGTAACACACACTGCGGAACAACAGCCATAAAAAGGAATAAAGTCTGGCCACTTGCGACAATACGGACAGGCCTGGAGGCCACTGTGCTGAGTGAAGTAAGTAGACGGAGAAAGACAAACACCACTTATATGGGGGATTTAAAAAAAAAACAAAAACAAGGTCAGGGGTGTGGGTGGTAGGAGAAATGGGCGAAGGGAAGTCAAGAGATAAAAATAAGATATAAATAAATAAATACAGTGCATTACTGAGCAACAACCAAAAACAAAGCAGGTGTTTTTTTCTGGATGCACAGCCCTAAGAAGCAGGGTGGCGTTACTGTATTACCAATTCCCAGCCCTGTTCCTCTGTAGCTGTAACATGGCAGGAAAATTTCAGTTGAAACATGAACCACATTTTAAGGAATGTGCATGTTTATGATTTTCCTTTTAGCAAACCACTTCAGTGGACTGGTTTTCTGCACACACACACACACACACACACACACACGCAGTTAACAAGCCGCGTGTACTGCATACTACGGGATAGCAGGGCTGGGGCAGGGCCCCCCTAATCCCACTCCTCTTTCTGCAGAAAAGTGCCCTCCTACCACCGGAGGTCAGGGTTTGCTACCAAATGAACTTGCTGCAAACCTGAAAAACAGATCTTCCTGTTTTTAGAGTCTGGTGGGTTTCAGAGTTGGGAGTTAGGGGCTGCCGGCCTGGGGTGTATTGGGATGGTGTGAGGGGCAGGGCCTTCTGTTTGCACAGTTGTAAAGCTGATGGTTATGGGCTACGGTGTAGAAGAATCCAGGCAGGTGTTGGGCTCCCCATGGCAGCAGCCATGGAGCAAGGTGGTGGTGGTAGCCCCATACTCCGCCCCTGCACCCCACGAGGCTCAGTCGTCCAGGCCTGTCTCTCCCCTGGGCAGTCCCTTCCAGCTAAAGCGTTAACCGCCTTTTCCTCTCTTCGGTGTATTTTTATTGTTCCATATGGTGCCCATAGTGGGGAGTCGAGCTCTGCGGGCAAAGGTCAGCTGAGGTCATCCATGAGGGTAGCAGGGGTAGTGGATGCATTCAGCGGGCAAGGAGAGAACTGCGAGCTACTTTACTCTCAATTTAGACCAGCCACCCTGCTGGCTTTATCCATCGAAACATCTTGACACCACCTCTGTGTGTGACATGGTGCGCCTCAGCTCCCTGCTACCCCCATGCAACCCTGCAGCCTTCACGCCCACCCCCACCTGTCCGAAGAGGGTGCTCTTTTGTGTTGCTTCCTTCATTTTCATACTGTTGCAACTTTCCTATCAAATCTCTCTTTCTATGAACAAAAATAAAGCAAAAGAGGGAATCAAGGATTGTAGCAAAACAGAGTATAAATACTGGCTTTTGACTCATCACGTCGTTCTGGGACCCGGTGTGGAGGAAGCTGAGGGCGTGGCCCCGAGGATGGAGCAGTGCGTGGGCCTTAGGCAGAAGCAGGTGGGCTGACACAGCTTCCCTTCACACCAGGCCCCTGCTGCTTTGAACAACGTGGCCTCGGTATAAGAGAGGCCTTTGTGGAACAAGAGCAAACTTGGCAAGAACATATCCAGTGCTGTCCTTTGTTCTTGCCGCATTGACCTCCTGGGGAAGACAGCGACACGGTGCCGTGCTGTGCACCCAGCTCAAGTGTCAGTCACCTGTCTCCCGGGAGGGGGGTGGGCCGTGCCACGAGGGCATGCACCCTCGGCCAGCGGCCAGATGACCCCACAGTGAGTGCTGGTGGTGACCCTGGGACTAGCTGTCTATGCCATCACCTGCTGTACCCCCACCTGGTCTGGGGAGCAGCTCTGGTGACCACAGTGCATTTTCTTGATGAGCCGCCGGAGTTTGCCAGGGAAGCTCCTGTTGATGTAACGGTAGAGGAGCGGCATCACGGAGCTGCTGGAGAAGGCCAGGAATCTCGACAGGTCCTTCGCAAAGAGCAGAATCCCCAAGTGGTGCCCGTCCACGGGCTTCCCCCGCAAGGCCAGCAACGTGTGCCCCAGGAGGGTCAGGTAGTGAGGTGTCCAGAGCCCAAACTGTGTGCACACAGTAGC